>BPLR01015509.1:0-120059 GCA_021605095.1 Caerostris extrusa
AGAATACTTCATTCTTCATTTATGAATACATTTATGTTACTTTTATATATACTTTAAAGATTCTTGAACCATTCATTCTACAGAAAGTTCTTGGTCTATTCAACATTGCTATATTCATGTGTCAATTGAATGTGGCCATTCTTATGTATTAAAATCAATTGCTTCATATATCTCTTGCATTATTAAACATTGTTATATTCCAGAATTTATTCATCCGTTCTGGAAAGTTCACATATAATAAGTTGAAATTTGCCAAGCAGATTTAAGTTTTTATTTATCTGGTATCGAGTGAAGATCAAAAAACCAAGTTAAATTTGATATTGAACAATGCAACACCTACAAGATAGATTCATGTGAATGCATTGACTAAAAGTAAATAAATAAAAGACTAAATCTCTAAAATCTAAAAATACCCAGATGTATTTATGTTCGAAAATCACTGGATTTTTATGCATCATTCTTTTAAATGAAATGAATAAAAATGGTGGCATCAAGCCCAAAATATTCCTTTCTTCTATGATCCCATCTAAACTTGACGACTACTTTGAGACTTCTTGCAGCTAGAAGAACAAATGCCTATTTGGAGAGTAAAAAGCTTCCAGTAAAAGATATTTTCTCTCTCTTCAGTAACATACGTCTGATCTTACATTTTAGAAAGAAAAAAAAAACAATATTTGAATACTGATATTCTGTTCGTTTTTATTTATGTATTGTTGTCTGAATGTCGATTCATGAGTTGTGCGAATCTAAAATTTTCCAGCATTCTGTATTCGAGACTTTCTTTCAAAGAATGCCGAAAGGGTAACTTAAAGAAAGGAGGTATAAAAGGATTTTTTGAATTTTAAACCGTTAAAAGAATATACCTGAATAAATTTATTCCTGGTTGTACTATAACAATGCAATATACAAGTTGTTTCTTTACAATTTTAAAAATGTATTTCAGATGCAAATTAAAAGGCAAATGAAGGAAAATAATTACAAAATTAGACGAATATGATGACCCACTGATGGGGGAGGATCAGTGAGCATTGCATTTTGAAATGATTTTTTTGCTGACTGCTTCTACGCTTTGTGTTTCACATGAAAGCAAGCCGGGAAAATCCCACCAATTGAAAATACTAATTGGATTTGTATATAGATAGCATTTATATTACATATATATAATAATTTTTAAAAGAGTTTTTTTAGAAATACTAAAAAAATTAAAATAGAAATATATAATTTTTTAATTAGTTTGCTGATTTAAATCAGAAGAAGAATTATGAAGAATATTTTTAAAGAGGACTTTGAAAAATTAGTTTATCTGAAAAAATCAGTTTTTCGAATAACATCACAGGATTTAGAAAGAATTTGACTTTAAAAAATTTAGAATAATTAAAATTATGGAAATTCTGAAAAATTTGAATTATATCACCGATTTAGGGAAAATTTGATATAAAAAAATTTAGAAATAATTAAAATAGGGGGACAAATTCGAAAATAATTTGAATAATATCACAGATTTAGAGAGAATTTGACAAACAAATTTAGGAATAATTAATAATATGGTACAAACTCGGAAAAAATTTATCACGACGTTGTCATTTTTCGTTCCGATTCTATTGATAGCACAATTCCTTTAGTTTTTATTTAATCCTAAAAATATTCAGTTTTAAAATATTATTTAAGCATTATGTACATTTAGATAAACTTAATCCAAGATTCTTCGTCTAAAAGCAAAACTTCCTGAATAAGAAGTAAAAAATTGTTTCTTCAAAATATATATCAAAGTATCCTTACACCCCTTTGAAGTACCAAGAAGTATCTATTTCATAGATTACTTTCTAAGGGGGCAGGATATAGCTGTAGATCTAATCGCCTGTGATCCCCCCACATGTCGAAGAAAAAGAAAATCAGAATCTGCTGCTTTCAAAAGATTAATAAGCTTTTACGTGATCCTAAAACTACTTTCGAGTCTCGAGTGCCCTGGAAAAAAAGTTTCAGGTCCGTTAAGATTTTTCTTGATTAGAAGAAAAATCGTTTCTTAACTATTTCTGAGATTAAATGAATCAGATAGTTTCAAAGATAGAATATCATACTTTGTCTGTTGAGATAACTTTAAAATGTTATTAATATCTGTTTCTTTTCCGGTTCCATTATTTTAAATGTAGAAATATATTACGCATTTTTGGTTTAGTAAGGGCTTTCTTTATCGTGTCCGTTCATACCAGAATCATTTAATTTTCTTTGTTTAGTTAAGACTTTTCTGATCGTGTCCATTCACAGCATAGCCATTTAATATTTTTAGTTTAGTAAGAACTTTCTTTATGTGTTCATTCATAGCATTATCTTTTAATTTTGTTGGTTTAATAAGATTTTGCAAGTCGTATCCATTCACACTACAGCCACTTAATATTCTTGGTTTAGTAAGAACTTTCTTTATCATGCACATTAATGGCATAATCATTAAATTTTCATTGTGTGTTCTTTTTGCAGGTCATGTCTCTTCACAGCATAATCATGTAAATGTAATATTGTTGATTTAGTAAGAATATTCTGAATCGTGTCCATTCATAGCAGATTTAATTTAATTTTCTTCAATTAATAAGACATTTGAGATCGTGTCCATTTATGACGTTGTCATTTTTTATTCCGATTCTATTGATAGCACAATTTCTTTAGATTTATTTTATGTTTTAAAAATGTTATAGTTTTAAAATATTATAAAAGCATTACGTACATTTCGATAAAAAAATGTTTTTTTAAATCTGGCGGCATGCAGACATCCTGGCCACCATGGGGCTGTTGGCACGCCAATGAAGAAGAATATAACAATATTCTTCTTCAATGGCGGAACAAATTATCTTCTTCAATATTCTTCAATATTATTTTATCCTAAAAGGTTTTAGTTTTAAAATATTATTAAAACATTATGTACATTTTTATAATCTGAATCCAAGATTCTTCGTCTAAAAGCAAAACTTCCAGAAGAAGAAGAAGAAATTGTTTCTACAAAATATATATCAAAGTATTCTCTGAAGTACCAAGGAGTATCTATTTCACAGATTACTTTCTAAGGGGACAGGATATAGCTGTAGATCTAATCGCCTGTGATCCCCCCATGTCGAAGCAAGAAGAAAATCAGAATCTGCTGCTTTCAAAAGATTAACAAGCTTTACGTGATCCTAAACTACTTTCGAGTCTCAAGTGCCCTGGAAAAACAGTTTCAGGTCCGTTAAAATTTTTCTTGATTAGAAGAGAAATGGTTTCTTAACTTATTCTGTGATTAAATGAATCACATAGTTTTAAAACATAGAATATAATACCTTGTATGTTGAGATAATTTTAAAATGTCATTAATATCTGTTTCTTTTTCAATTTGACAATTAGTTCACATACTCGCTGTATATGTCTTGTTCAAATTTTCAATCGTTAATAAAACATTTTTTATTCCTTCACTCAAGTTCGAATACCTTTTTGAACGTGTAGTGGATGACACTGGATGTTAATGGAGTTTTTTCAAATATTAATTCATTCATTAAATTTAATTAATTACTTTTAGTTTTTAGATTTAAGTTGCATGTTTCTACCAATAGATGGCGCCAGATGTAAGAGGAAAATGTCAACTTTTTTTATAAATAACTTTCTGCAATATAGGGAAAAAAATTAAGGAATTTGATTTTTTTTTTTTTTAATTTTTTTTTATATATATATTACTTGTTTGGTTCAATACACTCAAATATTTTAAATGTAGAAATATATTACGTATGTCTATTAATACATAATATTAAAATTATAATACATAGAATAAGTTAATTCGAGTAAATAAATATTATTTTATTTATATTTAGTTACTAATTTTATGACATAAAAATTTATATTTACTATAACGTCGATAGATGGCGAAATTTATATCACATATTTGAAAGCTTCATACTGCCAACGTATTTTAATGCAATTCTGATGCTTTCTTTCAATAATTGTTTTCGGCAATATTGTTTTACAAGAACTTTAATGTAAGAAATTAGATTCTGATATCTTGGTGGCCATAGGAATAATGTGACTTGCCTAATCATACTTTGTAGAAGCTCCTCGTTTAAGAAGTTACAACATGCTATAATAATTTGTGACACAATAATAACTATTTATGGCATGATACCAAATCTTGGCATGACACATTTTAACACTCTGTGACATGACACAAAAAATGGTCCCGTTTTTCTAGCATGTCACTATTTCATTACATAAAATCAGTTACTTTTGGTGAATCGCTCCCCAGTTGCATGTGGCAATGATGAAAAATATATTTTTATATTGATATATTATTTTTATTTGATGTAATAATTCAAAAAAATATAAATTTATTTAATGTCAGCTTGTTTCATTATGGTAATCCTGCACAAAACAGTTGGAATATAAACTATTTCTAAATATCCAAGTCAGCAATTGCTGCAAAGCATAAGCTTTAATGCGCGCAATTAATTCAGAAATCTTCCTATTGATTATTTAATGCCAAACAACATATTTCCCTTAAAATCTTCCTCAAGTTTCCACTCTGTTTAATTCATCCCGTCCATTGTCCGATGCCCACAAAAGACCATTCTTTAAACAGCCAATCCAGGTTTGATTTCCTGAAGGCCGGTGGTGGCGAAATTCGTGGAAATATAATTAGAACACTTGCGCTAATTCATAGCCACCGGAAACACACCGTCTGGCTTCCAGGTTGCGCTGTTCGAAACTTATTTGGGGCACAGAAACCCTTTTCCGAATAATTAAGTAAAACGTTCTTGGTTCTTAGAAATTTGTCGCTGTGGTTCTCTGCTGATGGTGTATGGTGTTGCAACGATCACTGCATCGAATGTTGCGGATTTGTGTAATTGCACATTTACATGGGCCCTGTCCGTTTTAGTGATTTGGTTTGAAGTGATTTAGACATAATTGCATATGACTCTTTGTCTCTCCCGACCGTTTGTAAAAGTATTCGAGTAATTTATTGCTAATTTCTGTTGTCATCTAAGAATAGAATATTGTTTTGGTATGAGTATCTTGATGCCTACAAAAAAAAATGCGTGGGAAGGAAATAAAATAGCTCAATGAAAAAAAAGGATTTGACATAATATGAAACATGGTGTGATATTTTATGTGATGTGATGTATGATGTTATGTTGTCCTATGACTGATGTGATCTGATATGTGATATATGTTGGGAATCAAATGTAGGTTTATATGGGATTGTAATGTATGATACGATATGTTATGTGTTATGATGCGTTATTTGTGAATGTGATGTATAATTTGTGATTGTGATGTATAATTTGCATTGTTATATATGTATTAGGATGCGTTATTTGTGAATCTTATATATGGTTATTTGTGATTATAATGTATGATACGATATGCTATGTGTTATGATGCGTTATTTGTGAATGTGTTTTACTGATGTTATACAATATGGAGTGGGATGAGATGTATGATATGATATAATATGTGATGTGATATGATAATCTAATATGAAATGAAATGATATGTGTGTGATAAGATATGTGATTTAATTGATGTCATGTGATAATGTACCATAATGTGCTATGGGATTATTTATTATATGATATATGATGTGATGAAATAGAAGATGTGAAAAGAGATAAGATAAAATAGAAGAAAAGAGATAAGATAAAATAAGATAGAGATAAGATATGTAGAAGAAATAGAAGATGTGATAACATGATTTATGAAGATGGACACATATTTTGTGAGACAATGTCATCCACGTTGTAGGAAGGAATAATGATTTCTTGGATAGATTTCAGAAATAACTTTTCTGCCTTTGGGTGATGTGATAGAGAAAAACCAGAAAACTCTTACCAGGCAGCCTAATCTGTCTATGTGAGATTCACAATAGAACAGTATGCTTCAGCAACGGGGTATATAGCCAGTTAAGTTCAAAGTCAAAGGAACTAAGTTCGAAACACGAAAATGAAGTCAAACTAAACGCTCATGTGTCAATGCTAAAGATGAATCTAATAGAATATGAATGAATCTGCAAGCTTGAATGTCCATCCGAAGTGCTAAAGTAGGAAGAGAAAGGATGTGAATTCTCCGTAAAATAATCATGGAGTTTTCTGCTCCCTCTTATTAAGACCAAATTCAGGAACATTACTTTCCCCACCCTAATGCATTTCGGGAAAAGTGTAATCTGCTACTGCTACATATCTGTCTCTCTATGGACAGCTAGTTTTAGAATTTCTTCAAAATAATAAAAGCTGGGATGTAACATGTACCTAAAAATACACTTTCTGTATTTACACTTGGACTTCTTTCAGTAAAATCTCGGTGCTGTGAGCTATTCCACTAATATATTTCAGCACTAGAAAAACGTTATCCGGGAAAATGAAATCCATATCTGCTTGATGACTATTGCTGGAGACTAAAAATGATGTTCTTCAAAAAAAAATACAGTATAAAATCTTTAAAAGCATTTTGGATTATATAAATAAGTGTAAGTAAATAAAATAAAACCAGTTACTTCACAACAGTTTGAACTTTTTAATTCCGTATTACAAAAAAATGCTATTTAAATTTGAATTCACAGCAAAGTATACGATAACAAACAGCCATTCTAATATCTTTAATAAAAAGTTATATTGTGCAGAGCAATGAATATTTACATCTGTAACTTACATATACTGTGTTGTTATGAAAAAGTAAGAATACAGCATCGTAAGAAAAGAAGGAACACAGTAAGGAGACTACAGTAAGAATAGAAGGTCTTCCAGGAAGTGTGCTTGACAAGAAGAGCCGATCTGTGGAGTACGGGCAAAGAGGACTTGTTGGTTGTTGAGGGTAGTTAGGATCGTGGAGATTTGAGAAGGTCGCAAAGATCCATTCAGTTAAACAAAGTGTAGCTGTCTCCGAATATTTTGGTCAAAAGTCATATCATCTATAAATATTATCTATAAATCTATAAATAGTTCATTGTGCATTTTTTATATTGATTGTTGAATAACTTTTACATTGCGCATAAGCTCATAGGTAAACTCATTGTTATGTTGAGTAGTTTTTAATTGCAGATAAGCTCATCAATATAAATGTTATGTTGAGTAGATTTTGAGTAGCAGACAACCTCTTCAATAAATGTTACATTGATTAGTTTTTGCGTTGCAGATATTTTCAATAAATGTTATGTTGAGTAGTTTTGCGTTGAAGATAATCTCTTCAATAAATGTTATGTTGAATAGTTTTTGCGTTGTAGATAATATCTTCAATAAATGTTGAGTAGCTTTTAAATTGCATTAAGCTCATCAATAAGCACTGCGTAATGTGGAGTAGGTTTTTTGTATTGTAGATAAGGTTTTGTAGGTTTTGTATTGTAGATACCACTCAACAATATTCATTGATTGCTCATCAATGAATATTGTTGAATGATTTTTGTTGCATATAAGCTCATAAATAAACTTTATGTCGAGTAGATTTTGTGTTTGAGATAATCTCACAAACATACGTTATGTCGAGTAGTTTTTTACAGATAAACTCATTATTATACGTTATGTTGAATAGTTTTTAAATTGCATATAAACTCATCAATAAACGTTATGTTGAGTAGTTTCTGTATTGCATATATAAACGTTAGAGTAGTTTTTTCTGTTGATTAGTTTTTAAGTAGTTTTTTCATGTTGAGTAGCTTTTAAATTGTATATAAGCTGATCAATAAACATCACGTTGAGTAAATTTTGAGTTGCATATAAGTTCTTCCAGAAACGTTATGTTGAGTAGTTTTTAGGTTGCATATAAACTCATCAATACATGTTATGCTGTATTTGGAGATCTTTATATATTAATCAGCTGTATTTACATTCCAAAGCCATGTGAAGAACTATCAGAAAAATTAAACATTTGACCTTTTGTATAACAACTACCGTGCATTACAAGAGCATTAACATTGCAAAAAATACAGTTTTTTTAATTACTTTAAAGAGAAAACTTCGTAAAAATGGTCATGAATTAAACCTTTTTTTGTAAAATAAGAATATTATTTAATCATAAGAAATGCAAATTCTATACACTTTTATCAATTTGACATTTTATTTTTCTCGGAATAATATATATTCTACAAATCTTAATAAGATATAAACTTTAAATCTTTAAAGATATAAACTTGAGATATTCATATTATATGATCCGAAAACGAATTAACTTTTAAAAGATTTTGTACATTTGAACTTTGAATACTTTAGAAATTCTGATTTATGATATCAAAAAAGTTTTTCAACGCACTTAAAAGAATAATAAATTGCATTTCTGAGATTTTCTTGATAAGTGATGTTTTTTTTTTTTTTTTTTTTTTTTCGTTTATGGTAAAAATGGAAAGATCATATTTTTCGCATCCGAGTTTTTTTTAAATGTAATTTTAAATTCATATTTGCATACATTTCACCTATTATACAAAAAAATTATTATTATAAATTTCCTAATTCAGATATTTTACACTAAAGTTTTTTTTTTTTCATATTTTCTAAAAAGGGTTCAATTTATTTTTATTTTTAAAAATTAAAGTACATCTTTTATTATGATTCAAAATCATTTTTTAAATTATTTAAACAATAATAATTTAAAATAAATACTCATTTTTCATCGTCAGTAGTAGATAAAAAAATGGTTATCTGGTTTTAAAAAAAAAATTTGAAATGAAATTAATTTGATTGTTACAAAAATTATAAGGCCACTTTAAATTTCACATTTTCACAACAAATATGATATTTATTATGGGTTTGAAATAATACATATAAACTGAAACTTTGCAATTTTGATTTAACATAGAAACAAATTTCCTATTTTTTTTACTTCATGTCAAGCGATTTTTCGAAATGATGATATTATATAAATATAAGATCAATTTTGATTAATTCCGGATACAGACGATTTGGGAACACGGAAGCAGACGATTAATTACAGACGAGTCTTATTTAACTTCAGGAATTTAACTGTAACCTAAATATTCTGAAATGATCTGAAATAAGAAAGATAGACAAAATCAAAATTATAATCTGTTTGATTTTTTCAATTAATAAAATGCCAAGTAGTAGAGAATTGTTTGAAGCAGAAATGCTGAAAGTTTATTTCAAACAATGGAAGAGTAAAATGTGAACGTGATATATGTATGATTCTTAATCATTCTTAAAGTGCTAATTGCAATATTTTGAAATCGTAAAAGTTAATCTTTGGTTTAATATGATCTTTATAAAAAGCTATATTTTATTGAAAACAGAAATAATCTGGTTGGAAAAAGGGCTATTGATAAAATAGACATATTTTCAAGCTTTTCAACAAAACTCTGGCAATGGTGGTACACTCATCAAACAAACAAACAAGTTTATCATGCAGTTGTGTGTTGAAATTCTGAAGTCGAATATTGATGCTAAACGTCAGAAACAAAGTAGAAAACCACGTCTACTGAAATGTTAAAGAATGAAATATGCTACATGGAATAATGTACTAATTTTAAACGAAATAAAAACTTAATTTATAAGTTCCAGGCATAATAACTTTTACTGGTATGACTCAAATATTTCGTCAGTATTCTGCAGGTAAATGACACTCAGTTCAGCAATAGTGTGGTGCTCTTTTGCCATCAATTTTTTAAAGGCGATCCTCAAAAAGATGATAGTAAAATAAACTCAGACAGTTATCCTGCAGTGTGATTTTCAGACCATTTTTAAGGATTGTCAAAATGAAGATTCCAGATTTGGCCAGAAGAGAAGATTTTGGGCGTGTCTGACCTTTGACCCATATCCTGTGGTGGTGGTTGTCTGTTTCAACAAGTAGAGGTAAACAACGAACGATACATTTGGCATAATAATTGGAATTCTTCATTATGGAGAGAAGATATGTATTGTGGATTTTGATTTTAAAATATTGATAAATCGTGTATTTTACTTTATTCAGAAATATAGTGATACGAAGTCTTACAAAGTATGTTAAAACTTTTTATTCCTTACTGTGGTCTTATAATTAGCCCTATGGCCCTCTGTCCAGAATCAATTATAATTATCAGGAATAATTATCACTTATCACTTTCAGTTCGAGTCCCGATAGGATATGGATGTTTGTTGTGGTTTGAAATCCACTTTAAATCAAAGGTCCAGGTTTAATAAGAATATAGAGAGTTGGGCGTAGGACTGACAATTCTTCCCATGAAAAGAAAACCTCTCCTGCCTAGAAATCTGACTGTAGACAGACGGCCTTGGTCCACCATAAGGATTTTGCTCCAATGAAGAAGATCTTCCTTAACAGGTATTTATTTTTGCCTCTTTTTTTGTTAAATATTGTTTTTTGTATTTTTTACTGAATGAATTTGTTGCATACTATTGGGCTATAAATGGCAAGATTATAATTTCAGTTTTGCCAAGTATTTAAATATTGAAAACCGAAATTACTTATTCCCAACCCAGTTATTGCTAAGTTTTGTTGAAGATTTCAAGAACTGACAAAGTTATAATTCTGAATCAAATATTTCACGAATCACTTAAATAGTACAAAAATGTCTCCTGGACTTATACTTTTGTAACATATTGTGTATATTATAACAAGAATTTTTTGTTATCAGAGGAAAATATATTTTGATAACAATGAAATATGTTGTTGTTATTACCCTTACTGGTAGATTTTCCAGCTTCTAGTTTCTTCTTGTCTACCTCTAGAATGAGCATTAGAAATTCTAGTTCGATTATACTTGTGAGGTTTTGAACTAGGTGTCCCAAATTTGGTATCCATGAGCACTATTATGTTACAGAGGATGCTCTAACATTTTTTGTAATGATTTTGACTTTATCCATGGATTAAATGAAAAAAAGAGACATGAATGACATCAATTCAGAGAAGGGTTTCATTTATCGCCTGCATCATTAAAATTATTCTTTGCTTTAATATGTCCTTTTATCGAAGACAGTACTTTTGTTTTTACGAAGATAATTACTCTTATTCGATTATTGAAAAAATATCTGAATTCGATTATTGATATTTTTAATATTCCTATAAGTAAAATAAGTGGCATAATTAATAAACAATATATCAGTTAAAATTACGTACGAAAGAGGAAAGGGTAAAAAAACCATACCCAACACAGGTGCATACCACTTTTATTACATCAAGAATAGTACCTCGTGTTTTTATCCACAAAATATATGGGTATTGTTTTGGGGTTAGGTTAGCTGTCGTTGCTAAAACCGTCGAAGGCGGTCAACAATATCCTGGACCACTCTCAACGTTTCTTATTGGTGTATTTATTTTTTTAATTACTTTTACAAGCTATTCTTGTTGGTTTATTTAATTTTCTTTCACGTGATTTTTTATAAAATCTTCTGAATTTTTAATTTTTTATATAAGTTTATTTCACGTGATTTTTTAAAAATCGCCTGGAATTTTTTTATATATAAATTTCCTTAACGTTTATTTTTTTTTATATATAATCGTTTCTGAGTTATTTTTCTCATTTCTGTAGTTTTAAAATTCTGTAGTTTTTATTATTACATGCAACTCATTTCAGCAACATCTACACTTTTGAAATGTTTGTTATTTTTCCTTTTATAATTTTATTAAATAAATAGTTCTTTTGTTTAAAAAATGGGCATTTAATTATCTATTTTTCTTATTTACTCAAATGGCATGAGACTAAAATTTTACAATGAAGGAGCTAGTGGCCGCTACTCGACCAAGGATCTCCGTATTAATCTACAATAAGAGAATTCTCTAGTTTTTTTTGCTTTTTTGAAATTTTCAATTTTGTATTTATTCCCTTTTTTTTTTTCAATTTTTTCAATGATAACTGATGAACATAATTTATTTCTTCCATATGATTTATTGATACTTTTTTTTTCTTTGCTGGTTTAAAATTATTGCTATAAGTTTTGTTATTATTTTAAATTCTAAATTTTATGGAAATATAAACCAACCTATTAAATTTTTTTAAATTCTAATTTTTGAATTAACTATAGCAAAATCTTAAAATCTCTGTAAAAATGAGTTAACGCCAAAGCATGTTTCATGGTATAAGATAACGTTTAAAGTTCTATGTAGCACCTGCGTAATGTTATATCAGCATAAACTGTTGTATGTAAATTATATGTAGTTACAGTTGATGAAGGTTGGATATATTTATCTGATCGTAATAAAAAAAAAAATCTATTTACTACCGAAAAAAAGAGGGAAAAAGATTTAAAATAATGATTCAAAGAAAACAGGGAAAGTTTTGCTAAAAGTTTTTATGACTATTATTGCATGCACTTATAAAATATAACTTAATCTAAGAAAAGTAGAAAAGAGTAATTCAAGCTCATTTTGATATTTATCAGAAATGTGTTTTAACAAATATTTTCAAAGAAGACATTCCATCACTTTACACAAACAATCTTCAATGTGTTGAGTTCCATTAGCATAAACTGCCTAGACATACTTCTAAATATACTGCTCTTTATTTGGAAAAGAAGGCGGAAATGAGGCTATCCCATTTAAATGCATATCACTCATGTCCCCTTCCATGACATGTCTCCCATGGACAATTGTGCATTTGGACTTTCAAAATCTTTTGATAAGGGGCCTTAAAAAAAATTTGGATGAACTGCGGATAATTGTAGCGGAAGAATGGAACAAAATCAACCATAATATTTTAAGAAATGCTCTTCTATATTATAAATCCACATTTTATATAATAGTTCAATAAAAGGGTTATCACGCTGAGTATATAAGAAATAAAATTCTTATGTCTTTATAATATATTTTTCAGAATCATTACAAAAAACCCCCCCTTCTATGAGAAGTCCAGTTAATGACTGTTGTGTAACGTCACTAACTGGACTGGGACTAACTAACTAACTGCAAAGGGAAGCTCAAATTGCAGTTTCAGAATATAGGTAGAATATTCATTGAAGAATGTTACATCGTCTGTAAAAGATCTTGCATCTTTATAGTCAAGCTGTCCCGTTTTCCTCCACATGACACGCAAATGTGGCTCAGTCTCGGCTAAAATTTCACCAAGAATTCAAAATGCCTTTCCCTTCAATACGGATTTCAGCTGTTCATGGTATACATAAGTATATGACAAGATCCACTGGTCGATAGATTGCCTCTGTTATCAGGCTTCCCAGTTTTAATTACCATGATCTTCTTCCATTAGAAGCGTAAATGCAGTTCAATGTTCCCCTAAAAAGTCCTCCCGGAAAGTCATTCTTCCATCAATGCGAGTCTAAGGAATGTTTGTAGCTAAGATGAAATTCACGAATGCTCAAAAGAAAAAAATCTCAAAAACTTTTTAAAAAATATTTTTACATGCACATCATTTTTTGGCACTATCTAAAATTTTCATTTATATTTTTATTTTACTTTTCGTGAAGTAGCTGGAATCTTTTAAAGCAGCAATCCGCATAACTTAACAAAAAGATAGGAAAAATATCCTCGCAAATTAAAGGACATAATCTTCTCCAAATTCTTGGAATTCTCGCAGATTTGCATCGCTTTAGCTTGTCAAGATAATAGCAAAACCCAAACTAAAAATCATGTCTTTTGAGCTGACAAGCAGAAAGGCGAAAAACTTAATAAATTAATAAAGAAAGAAAGAAAAAACATTAAGAAGTGAGCTCATGAAAAGGATCTTTGAGAACTGCTTTTGACTTTGGTGGGATTAAAAACACATCAAAGGATTCAAAACATTTATGAGTGAGAAGGTCTCCACCAGATTACAGACAACAACTTCAGAAGTTGTTGAGGATACGTTTCATGGTGCTGCTGACTTTACTGTGGAATGTTTTGCTTCATTTAAAGATGAGGAAAAGTTTCTGCGACTTGTTTTCAATAGTAGATTGTTACAATTATTAAGTTTGTAATTATCAGTAATGCGACTTAAATTCTTTTTAATTGAAGGTATAAATTGTATTTAATAGATTTTTTTTTGTATCGTAACTCGATATATACATAAATGGATGTTTGTATGCATTATTACAATATAAATTAAATGAAACACTTAGTTGTCTATTTTTTTTCTGACGTTATTATGCTTTAGCCTTATGTTTTGCTAAATAATTACGAACAAAGTCGAATCAATTCTTTTTTAATTAAACAAAAATAATTTTCTGCCTGATGCTACCTTGTAGCATCCTGTGCCATCTGTTGGCGTGCCTTACAATTTTTTTATTTAAAGTGAATTGTTAAAAAATTTAAATTTATTTAAATAAAATTTTACAATTTCAAATTTTTGTAGTTTTGTAAATAGTTTTTTGAAATATGTTTTTTTTTCAAATATTTTGTTGATACAAGCTTATTTACATTTAGTTCCTATTTATTTATTTATAAATAGTTATTCACATTATTATTATTATTTTGCAATTTATATACCATAATTCGTTACTGTTATTATTGTGTTGATTCCATGATTGAGATTTATACTTACTTTTGCAACTTACTTTTAATACTTACTTTTGATTAATACTTCTTCCAAAAGAATTAACAGAACTAAAAATCATTCAAATCTTAAAAAAAAAATAAAAAATTAATTTTTGTCAGAGTTGATTGATAAAAATAGAAATTATTACAAAAAATTAAGGAAATCAAAAACTTAAGATGATGGACACATCTATTAATGTTTTAATTTAATAAATGAAAATAAAAATATTTGATTTTCTGTAGTCCAGCATGGCCGGAATGAGGTTAGAACTAGATGGAAAAATCAGCACTGCGGGGTCAGTGCGGTAGGGTGTCTTTCTTCTACAAAAGCTAGTTAGGCCGAATGTTCCCCATTTATTAGCAAAAGTTCTTAGCTAATGGGATTGCAGCTAGGCTGGATCAGTTATGTAGGATAATTTTCTTCTTAAATAATGGGACTGTAGTTCTGTTCGAATCAATGAATGTGGCAGTTTCATTTTTTTTATTGAATTTGAAAGAGTTTACTAATTTATTGCACTGACAGTACCACCAAGGAAACACAAACACCTGCAAAGCTGGGGGAAACGGCTTGTTATTGTTAAAGTTTTAACAAATGCAGTCATATTCATGTATTAAAAGTAAATATGCAGTCAATTCCTGTTATACAAATAGTTCTTATACCCAACCCACAGCATTCATTATATTTCTGCTAAGTCATGCAGTTTGTCATGTAGTTGTTGTTGCAGAGAAGGGATTTCATCATCGAATATTATTTTAAAACTTTGTCTTTCGCTGTGGTACGTATGGGTTTGAAAAATAGTTCGTAGCGAGAAATAAACAAATCAAGCTGACGATTCGAAATTTGCCGAAGACATTTAAAGAAGCAACGAGCAAGCTTCAAAGTAGTAATCCTAAAAGGGAAGAAATGTTCACAGAAAAATTTGAGGAACGCTTGTTTCAATGTCGTAGAAAATTATTGAAAAGTCTATCCAGCCAGATTGGAGGTCTTACGGAACATATCATAAATTTCAAGAAAATTAAATTCCATGTGCACAATGAGGAAATTGTATATGAAATGAAAGAACTGATAACATTAAGCTCTTATTTTACCAGTGTGTTTAATTTATGATTAATATTTCATCTTAATTGCTTTATAATTTTTATTTTAAAAAAAAAGACAATCGTGATTCAATATTTAAAATCATAATCGAATAATACAAATCTATAATTTAAAGTATTTGCTTTCATTTATTTAAAAATAATTATTATATGAAAGTAGAGAAATACTGGCATTTGGATCAAATTATATTTTATCATAAGTAAAAAGTTTGTTTACTGAAAATTTACTGAGAAACTGTAACTGCAGAAAAATTCGCTTTTATTTCATTACTGTGCGAATAGTTAAATATTTTATTTTTCATATTTTTATTATATAAGCAATATAGTCTAGACGGATATATATAATTTCATTTATTATATTTAACTGTAAATAATGCAGTATAAAAATCTGTTCTTCCTTCGAAAGAATTTCAAATGATTAATATGTTTTTGCTTTTAAAAGGCAGATGCCTTTTTTTTAATTTTAATAAAAAATCTAAGATTTGAAATACAAACTACCGAGAATCTCACTGTATAAAATCGCTTATTTTTTATATCTTAGAAATATTTTTTTCCTTTTTGCTATTTCAAGACATAATAAATCATAAATCGTCTATACAGATTTAGAAATGTAAGTGAAAGAATATCCGTGGTTTGTAATTTATCATTCATAATTATATTGCATTACTATAGAATAAAAATGTTCTGTATACTATGATCTATATTACTATAGTATAAAAATTTAAACTAATCCTTATATGTTCAATTTACTTGGAATATCGTTAAATAAATGTTCCCCATTAAAAAATAGAGATTAAAAAAATTTATTTTATTTCTTTGTTGGGAAAATATACAATTTTTATAATATATTGTGAATCAGAATTTATGCGGAACTTTTATTAATGATTTAGATTTAGGTTAAAGTACAAAAACTCGAATTGAATGAGAAAAAAATATTTTTGAGTTCGTAAAATACATCATTGATTGATTTTTTTTTTTGGTTAAATCGTAGCTAATATTAGCGTGTAATTCTCACAAAATTAACCAATGAATCATTTCTATAATAGTTTTTTTTCCTTAAACTTCAGAAATAAGGGGGAAGGAACACTCAGGTTTATAATCGATTGTTCAGAACGTTTTGCTAATAGTATATTAACCACTATGGGAATCATTCTTGGAATGTTAATAATACCCACGAGATTAACAAGATGTATTCTTGTAGATTTTCTAGCAAAACCCGCTTTATTAGGTTATATATTATAACATAATGGTCATAAAGAAGACTTTAATTTTCAAGGATAATTTATGATATGTTTTATTTTACATTTAATTATTGTAAAAAAAAAAAGCACTTTATCAGACATGTTGGCTTGACTAATAAGAGAACTATTCAAAGATATTCTCAAATTATAATTCAAAAGAAACTCTCTTTTGCCCGGACAGATGGAGTAACATGATGGGATCACAGAATTATCTGCTGGTAGCAAGAGTAAACTGATTGGATCATAAAAGAATGTCTTCTATCATCAAAAGCCACATGATTGGTGGAATATAATTTTCAATTGAAAATTATTCCATTTCGTGCTATGCCAATTATTCCAGTTCGTAACAACTTAAAAGAAAAAAAGTGTAAGTTGCCAGTCAAAATTCAATGATATTGCAGATGAGAAATCATGCTTTCATATTTTTAGCATGTTTTATTATAATGATGTTTCAGAGTTTCACAAAATTTATTGTTAAATTTTAAATACAATAAAAACTATAAAATGCACTAAATGAAATGTTAGACACATAAGAAAACTAAAGTTGTGTATAGAACACTAAAGTTAATGGCATTATAAATATCTATTATACAGATATTTATAATGCACAGTGAATACAGTGTGGCCATTTATAATATAGTGTGATCATGAGTTTTAAGAATGATTTTAAACTATTTCAAGAAAACCCCGATAGTGAAGTTTTGCACTCGTTTGCCCTCCGGTCCAACAATAGGACATTCAGCCCAGACAATTGTATTTCAATATATATTTCTTATAGGAAGATGCGGAATAGATATGCAAGTTTTCGATTTGGCATTACCTGTCCCCTTTTGAACCAACTACTCTAGATTCGGAAACAAGACATGTTATCTACCAGATCAGTCTAACTCTCTTTATACGTATATTTGACCAATCAAGTCCTCACTGTAATACTAGAATTATATTTTTCTACACAAGGCCAGTTTAACCATCGCTATACAAATTTATAAATAAAAATTTTTATATGTATTATGCCACTGAAATTCGCTTTTAATGTTTATTGCTCAAACATGTAATATTTTTTATAAGTAATTTTTTTAATCCCTAGTTAGTTATTTTTTTTTTATTTAGTAAACACTCATCTAATTGAAATTAAAAAAAGAATTATAATAAATAAATAAATAAAGATTAATAATTAATAATATTTTAATTCATTTGTTATTCTTTACTTATGTGTTGTAAAGAATATTTTTTTAATTCTTTTATTTACAAGTTATATTTAGAATTATTTTTTCAACTATTTAAGAATTTATTTAAAAAAAAAAAAATTAACTGAGATTTGCATGAAATTAAGAAAATATTTTTTATTGGATTTTCCATCTTGAATTTAATTTTTAAATTTAATTGTTAAAATTTATTATACAAACCTTCAATTCAATGTTTTTTTCGTAATTTATTTTACTAACATAATTCGAACTTAGAGAAAAGATTAAAAAAATAAAATAAAATGAAATAAAAAGATCTTACAAATTCAGGAAATACTGTATTCGCTTGGAACTTTCGAAAACAAAAGTGGCAACACCCACTCCCCTATTGAAAACCATATTACAACAAAGCACGAAATTGGAACTTTTAAAGGTTACCATGAATAGTGCATAAGTTTTTTATTTAAACAAAAGTGGAAAAAGGAATTAAAAAAATAATTGTTGCATCGATGTGTCTAGACTGAGAAGAAAAAAAATACCATTCATGAAAAAAAGGTGACATATTTTTTTTTCTTTGTGTGTTTTTTTTTTTTTTCAGACAGAAAATTATTTGAATAGCTGCCCATTTCGCTTATATTTATGTATTTATATAAATGAAACGTAATCAATTTCAGAAACAATGGTTGAGAAAATCGAAATATCGTTTTTTAATCGAGTAAATCGAGCAAATAATAGTTTTAAGTAACGAGTTTAATCCAGTTTTTATCGTTTTTAATCGAAAATATATATCATTTCAATTTAATCTTAAGCACTAAGTTTCCGTCCATTCGTGTATTGCGTTTTAGCCTAATAGGGATTGGGTCTATTGGTGTATTTTATTTCCGTCCAATGATGTATTAAGTGTTTCGTCTATTGGTTTATTGAACTTTTGTCCATTGGTGTATTGGGTCTCCACTCATTGCCGCAGTGAGTCTACAAGTAATAGTGGATAGAGTTTACGCCTATTGGTGTATTTTGTCTACGTCTAATGATGTATTGAATGTTTAGTCTATTGGTTTATTGAATTTTTGTCAATTGACGTATTGAGTTTTCTTCTATTGGTGTATTCGTCCATACTATACGATATCAGTCATGTACCGAGCCATATCATACCTTTGTATAAATCCAATATGTCCATTATATACCATTTCAATCATATACCGAATCACAGCATATCTTTGTATAAAAACCAATATCATACATTTGTCCATACCATATTAGTCATATTGCATACCATACAGTACATTTATTAAATCCAATAATATATATTGGCTAACACCATATCAATGCCAATCGAATGCATACCATACTATGCATAAATCTACATTTTTGGTTCAATAAGTTGGTCCTGGTAAGTTAAAGTTATACCAAGATGGCATCTATATAAATCGTACCACTCGGTATATAGAGAGAAATTACATTAAAAATTATCTTATTATTATAAATGTATCTACTTATCTTATTATTAATCCCCGACTTACTCTACGCAGCATTTCATCGCTTTAACTGCAAGACCGTATCATAGCCAACCAATTTAAATGTTTGGAAAAGCTTATCAAGTCCCTTCCACGAGCTAAGCGAGTATTAGTACTGCCAGCGCCCCACTTTAATATCTTAGAAAGATTAAAGTTGCATTTAGGAAACAAGTGGCTTGTTCTCCATTAGGCAATTAAAATTGCATCATCATCTTACTTGGAGATAAGATAAGATTAAAGGTGGCTCGGAATTTATTACCGACATTAATATAAACATGTGATGAAAATTTTGCATCATCACCTGGTTTGAATCTTGTTTGTGTTCAGATTTCATATTTTCGTCATCATCATTAAATTGTAGGCTATTTTGTTTAGAAATTTTAGTAATTTCAACACTGTTTAAGGAATATGTCGTTTGTGATGATGTGATAAATTACTTGGATCAATACATTATTGTACAAAATTAATTTAATACTTCATAGAATAAAAAAACGTTAAATCTGTATTTCAAATATTTTATATATTAATAATTTATATAATCTACGTATTAGTATATAATATTACTTACAGCCGGTGGAATTTTATTAATAAAAGGATATGTTAAAAAATGTTATGTTATTTTTTTTCTGTTAAATTTGCCAATCAGGTGTGTTATTCTTTTCAAAAATTTATAAAATAGAATATGAAGTAATTTGTGAATTAGAAGTAAATAAGTATGTCTATAATTACTGACTATTAATTGTATAACAAATGTACATTTTAGAAATATTTGAAATTCAATGAATGATTAAATCCCATCTTTAATATTTCATAAATGAACTTTTGATGTAAGTCCATTTCATGTCATCAGTATAAATCTTTTTTAACTAATACTTTAAAAAAAAGGTTAAATCGGTATTTCAATGGCAATATTTTATGTATTACAAACAATTTATATAATCTACGTATTAATAATAGATAAGATTACTTGCACTTGCATTGAATTTTATTAATAAAAGGATATGTTAAAAATGAACACATTATTTTTTTATTCTTTTCTGTAAAATTTCTATATCACCAACCAGGTTTGTTTTACTTTTTTAGAATATATAAAATAAATTATGAAGTAATATATGAGGTAAGATTAAGTATGCTTACCTCTATAATTACTGATTAATAATAGTATAACAAATGTGCATTTTATATTATTTGAAATTTAATGACAGATTCAATTGAAATCCAATATATAATATTTCATAATTGTATGATTTTCATTTTTAATGTTTTTGAGGGTGGTGTAAGTCCATTTGAGGTCATCAAAGTGTAAATTTATTTTAACTAATACTTTAAAAATGATCACTTTATCAACTTAAATCATTTTAATATTTAAAATACATAAAATGATCATATTAGCATATACCAATACTTTTTAAACAAATTAAATACAAACCCTTATATATATATATTTCCATATAATATAAAATGGACTTAACAGCACTATCAAAGAAAATGGCTCAATTAGTAAAGTGAATAATTTATTTGTGTATTGATGTCTGAGTGTTGATAAAAATGCCGCATTTAAATTTCATATTAAACAATGCAACACGTACAAGAAAGGTTCACTTGAAATACTTTGACTAAAAGTAAATAAATAAAAGACTAAATCTCTGAAATCTAAAAAAACCCAGATGCATTTATGTTCGAAAATCACTTGATTTTTTTTTTTATGCTTCATCATTCTTTGAAAATGAAACAAATAAAAATGTGGCGTCAAGCCCAAAATATTCCTTTCTTCTATCATCCCATCTAAACTTGACGACTACTTTGAGACTTCTTGCATCTAGAAGAACAAACGCCTATTTGGTAAAAAGCTTCCAGTAAAAGATATTTTCTCTGTCTTCAGTTACATACGTCTGATCTCACATTTAGGAAGAAAAAAAAGAAACAATATTTGAATACTGATATTCTGTTCCTTTTTTTTTTTTTTTATTTATGTATTGTTGTCTGAATGTCGATTCGTGAGTAGTGCGAATCTAAAATTTTCCAGCATTCTGTATTCGAGACTTTCTTCAAAGAATGCCGAAAGGGTAACTTTAAGAAAAGGAGGTATAAAAGTTTCTTTGAATTTTAAACATTTAAAAAAGAATATGCCTGAATAAATTTATTCCCTGGTGTACTATAACAATACAATATACAGGTGTACCGTAAAAATACAATATACAGATATTATACTCTTTACAATTTTTAAAATTTATTGTAGATGGAAATTAAAAGGCATATGGGGAAAATAATTAAAATTTAAACGAATATGATGCCCCACTGATGGGAGGGGGTGAACTGTGGGCACTGCATTTATAAATGATTTTTTGGGTTTACTGCTTCTCCGCCTTAGTGTCTCACATGAAAGAAAGACCGGAAAATCCCACCAATAGAAAATACTAATTAGATTTTCATCTTGATTGCATGTATATTACATATTTGCAATAATTTTGTAAGAGTTTTATGCAATACCAAAAAAATCAAATGGGAAATATATAATTTATTGTATTAATTTGCCGATTTAAGACAATTCATTAAGGATATGAAGGATATTTTGACTTTGGAAAATTAGTTTATCTGAAGAAATCAGTTATTCGGTTAATCAGTTAATATCACAGATTTACGGAAAATTTGGCATAAAAATTTAAGAATAATTAAAATTATGGAACTAATTGCGAAAAATTTGAATAAAATCATAGATGTAAGGAAACCTTAACGTATAATGATTATTTGATCTGATGTCATTGATCGTTAATGATTATTTGATTTTTAATTTTGAATATAACTATTCATTTTTCAATCGAAATACAAATTAAAACTTACCTAATTGAAAATAATAATTTTATTTGTAAATTGATAGTATTTATAATGCAAGATAATACAATACAGATATAATAATTTTCTAAGAATTTTAAAAAATACTAAAAAATCGAATGGATGATTCATTGTATTAGTTTGCTGATTATTTGCTTAAGTCAACTTATTAAGAATATGAATGATATTTTTGAAGACTTTGAAAAATTAATTTACCTGAAATAATCAGGTTTTTCGAATGATGTCCCTGATTTAGGGGAAAATTTGACATAAAAAATTTAGGAATAATAAAAAACATGGATAAATTCGGAAAAATTTGAATAATATCACAGGTTTAGGGAAAATTTGACGCAAAAAAATTAGAAATAATTAAAATTATGGAGCAAATTCGGAAAAATTTAAATAATATCACAGATTTAGGAAAATTTGACAAAACATATATGGGAATAATTACAATTATGGAAGAAATTCGGAAAAATATGAATAATATCACAGATTTAAGAAAATTTGGCAAAAAAATAAAGGAATAATTATGGACAAATTCGAAAAAAAATTGAATAATATCACAGATTTAGGGAAAATTTGACGCAAAATATTTATAAATAATTAAAATTAGTGAACAAATTCGGAAAAAATTTGAATATTACCACAGATTTAAGGGAAAATTTGACAAAAATTTAGGAATAATTAAAATTATAGAACAAATTAAAAAAAAATTTTGAATAATATCACAGATTTAGGGAAAATATCACAAAAATTTAGGAATAATTAAAATTATTGAAGAATATCGAAAAAAATTGAATAATATCACAGATTTAGGAAAAATTTGACATAAAAAATTTAGGGATAATTTAAATTAGGGAATAAATTCAGAAAAAATTTGAATAATATCACAGATTTAGAGAAAATCTGACAAAAAATTTAGGAATAATTAAAATTATAGCACTAATTTGGTAAAATTTGAATAGTATCACAGATTTAGGGAAAATTTAGGAATAATTAAAATTAGGGAACAAAGTTCGAAGAAAATTTGAATGATATCAGAGATTTAGGGAAAATTTGTCAAAAAATTTAGAATAATTAAAATTATGGAAGAAATTTGAATAATTTTTGGAAAAATTTGAATAATATCACATAATTTAGGGAATATTTGACATACAAAAATTTTGATGTAATTAAAATTAGGGAACTAATTCGCAAAAATTTAAATAATATCAAAGATTTAAAAATCTTACCAATAAATGATTATTTGATTTGTCACAATTTCTTTTATTTGATTTTGATAAATATAACTACTTTCGATATTAGTGCTAAAACAAAGAAAATTTCTTAGGCAAAAAAAAATAATAATAAAAAATAAAAAAAAAAAAACAGAATATAATGAGGAATGATTACAGTAAATGTTGTTCTTCATTGAAGAAAGGAAAAGTCGCTAATGTGCTTTTGTATCCAAAATAATGGAAAACTCAGGCGCCAACAAAGTGCTTAAATGCAGCTTTAGTTCCACATTGTAAATCATTCGATCGAATAATTCAACCAACGACGCTGTTTTTCTTCTCCAAACAACGCATTTTTGTACTCCATGATACTTGTTAACATAATGTACTATTTTATACACTAAATGTTATAATGTTAATGATTCCTGTACAGTTATATTACATGGAGATTTTAGATTCAGCATTTAATACTTTAATTAGAATATATTTTCTTTGTTTCAAATTTTATTAATTCAAATAAATTTTATGGTTAATGTTAATTTTACAGTTTTTCAAAGACTATTTTAGTCTGCACATTAAAATAAATTTGATGATTAATTTTTATTTTATAGTTCTTCAATGACTATTTTAGTATATTAATATGCATATTAAAATATATTTGATGATTAATTTTAATTGTATAGTTCTTCAACGAATATTTTAGTATTTTATTAGGCATATTAAATTAAATTTGATGATTAATTTTAATTTTAAATTTCTTCAATGACTTTTTTTTTTAATATTTTAGTAAGCTAATTAAAATAAATTTGATGATTAATTTTAATTGTATAGTTCTTTAATCACTATTTTAGTATTTTAATATGCATATTAAAATAAAATTTATGATTAATTTTAATTTTATGGTTCTTCAATGACTATATGTTTTGATAGTTTCTCTATGTTAATAAAAGTTATATATACATTTCGTAAAGTTTCATATAAAATTTAACGTTTTCTAAAGTATGAAATTTTTTGTATTAATAACAAATTTAATTTATTAACAATTCCAATAGCGTAGTAAATAATTCATTTAAATATTAACAATATGACATTCATATTTTGATTCAGAATGAAGATTAAATGAATGACTCTCCTGCAGCTTAATGAATGACTAAATGAATGACACTCACGCATGTAGTCCTTAATTAAAATTGAACGAATGACTAAATGCATGAGAATGACCAAAACCATTGAGATTGACCAATGCATTAAAATTGAAGGAATGACTAATACATTCGTATAACTCTGTCCTAAATAGATGTCTCATCAGAAGCACTAACTTCACTATGAGTTATGTCCATATATTCTCATTTTCATCTAAGACAAAAACAACAAAACTGATTGCAAATGAAAGTTTTATTTGAAAATCTCGGGAATTTTTAAAAGTAAATCTAATAACAACGAAATATATCATACATATTCTTATTTTATTGATAGAAAATTCAGCAAAAAGTATTAACCATTTCATTAGAATAATAAACAATTAATTTAAATATTATTCATAATATTATATTCATATTTTGATTCAGAATGAAAACTAAATGAATGACTCTCATACTGCTTTAAGTTACTGAACTCTTTCATAACTAGACATCTCGTCAGTAACACTGACTTCATTATGAGTTATGTCCATATAATATGAGTATCCTCCATTTGACACAATGGGTAAACAACAAAACTGAATGTTAATCAAAATTTTATTTGCAAATTTATGGGAGTTTTTAAAAGTAAATCTAAATAACAATGAATTAAATCATATAGATTCTTATTTTATCGTCTGAAGATTGAGCAAAAATTATTAAAGAAAAGAAAATTATTAACGATTTCGTTAACATAATAAACAATTCATCTGACAGCTTTGTTATAGACACTGTTTCAAAACCGAGGAGACTCGAGGGTGTTTGGGATGTTCGACATCTTGCTTTTTAGTTGGACTAGCTGGTAGGATAAGAGACAAGAGATTAAATGAATGACTCTCATGCAGCTTAATGTTGCTGAACTCTTTTCCAAATAGATATCTCATCAGAAACACTAACTTCACTATGAATTTTGTCCATATATTCTCCTTTTGACCCAAGGGATAAAAAACAAAACTGAATGTGAATAAATATTTTATTTGCAAATCACTGGAAATGTTAAAAGTAAATCTAAATAACAATGAAATGAACCATACACTTTCTTATTTTATCAACTGAAAGCTAAACAATGATTATTAAAGAAAAAAAATATTAACGATTTCATTAACATAATAAACAATTCATTTAAACATTATTCATAAACTACTTATTAGTCGCCGTTCCATTAGCATTTGAAAACATTCATTTATAAAATAATCATATTTTTACATCCTTTTTCTAATTGATTGGAGGAAAGAATGAATGGCTTTCTTGGCTCTCTAGCAATTTAAACATGCCAATCTCTCCGAGCGCTTCAGTTGCTAGACAAGCAATAAACTGAAACACAAATTTTACAGTGAATTGTATTTCCATGTAATACCTGTATTTTAATTTAATATTCCAACTTAAACCAATGGATAAACAACGAAATTGAACATCGATACAGCTGTTATTATCAAATATTCGAATCTAATAACACTGAAAAATACCAAATCGATACAAATTCGGTTTTTTTATCCAATGACAATAGTGTAATTTATGCACAAAATAAAAAACAGTACTTCATGATCAATAAGTTATTACTCTATGGACTCTCATGATTGGCTTGCAACTGAAATATGTAGAATCGTTTTCCGAATAGGAATCTCAATGAAAAGAAAATTGAAGATTACCTTTTGAAACTACATCATATATTCATATATTTACATTTATATTTTGAATCGAATACTGACAAAACGAATGGTTTGTATTGCAAGTGAAGTGGTGTGCCAAACTCTTCAAGTATGTATCATGTACTCAATACAAAGTGCAATATTCCTGTATAATGGGGATATTATCCTTTTATACGTCTACTCTAATAGATTAATAAACAATAAAATAAAATAAAAAATAAATGCTGGTTTTATGAACAAGACATTCCATTTTCAAATGCACATATAAATATCAATGAAAATATCAAAAAGCTCAAAATATTTACTACATCCAATGACAACTGAGTTATTGAGTTATTTATTAAAAAGAAAAATAACGATTACTGTAAGAAACCTTATATATTACAATCATATTATCTCATTCATATATAGAATAAGAATAAATATACAAAGTATGTGATGTTTGTCTTTCAATTGAAATTGTTGAATTTTCTTAACAGAACTCCCACCAGAGACACATATTTCACTACGTTCCAATTTAATGTGGGAATTTTCATTTTGTATTACTAATTTCTAAAAGATAAATAATAATTCAAAACAGATAATAAATATAGATTTTACTAACAAATCAATAAATATTCAAATTTAAATTTCACTGAGTATGTAAATACAGAAATTCTAAGCAATCCTCTAAACATTTCGGCATGACCAGTATATTCATGATCTACAGGTTTCTAATTCTTGGCTTGCAACTGAGACGTACAGAACTATTTTTTCTGAATAGGAATCACAACAAAAATAAAAACTAATGTTACCTTGGGAAACCTTATATACTATATTCATATTATCTTATTCATATATGGATTAAGCATAAAGTTGAAAAGGATGTCTTATTTGTCTTCCAATTGAAATTGTTAAACTATTTTCCTAACAGAATTCCCACCAGAGACACATATTACACTATATTCCAATATAATATGGGTATTCTTATTTTATATTTATAAATAACAATTCAAAACTGATAATGAATACATATTTTACTAACAAATCAATAACTATTGATATATAAATTTCAATGACTGTGTAAATACAGAAATTCTAAGCAATCCTCTGAGCAGTTTGGCCTTATTAGTATGCTCATGATGTAAGGGACTCTCTGGCTTGGCTTGCAACTGAGACGTACAGAACCTTTTTCTGAATAGTAATCCCAGCAAAAATAAAAACTAATGATTACCTTAGGAAACTTTACATAATATATCCATATTATCTCAATCATATACAGATTAAGATTAAAAATTAAAAAAGATTTCTTGGTTATTTTCCATTTAAAATAGTTGAACGCTTTTCCTAACAGAATTCCCACCAGAGACACATAGTTCTGTATCAATATCTGTTGCAATATAATATGAGTATTCTGATTTTTTTTTATTTCTAAATAACAATTCAAAACAGATAATGAATACAGATTTTACTAACAAATCAATAAATATTCAAATATAAATTTCAATGACTGTGTAAATAGCAATTCTCTAAGCAGTTCAGCATGATCAGTATGTCCATGATGTAGGGGACTCTCTGGTTTAGCTTGCAACTGAGACAGACAGAACCTTTTTCTTCCGAATGGGAATTCCAACAGCAAGAAAACTAACGACTACCAAAGGAAACAATTGCTGCCAGGGGAATAATAACATGGAGATAGAAAGCGTGTAGTGAATTTATCACAATATGATTCCGCCATAAAATACTTCTACTAGCATTTCAGAGACGATCATGAGAATCTCATGAAGGCCTTCAGAAAAAATTTTTTATTTCTCCTCTTTGTATTTTGATTCGTTTATCTCCATATTTAAGATGGGCACATGGTTTTTTTTTTTTAAAGTTTGAATGGGATTGAGATGTGATTTGCGAATTGGTTTAGTTTTCGTTTTCCTTTTATATGTTTTTAGTGAACAGTATCTTCCGTGGGAATTACATTTGAAAGAAGCTTTCTATTTGATGAAACAAGTTGTATAGCGTTGATTTCATAAAATATATTGAATCAAACAAAGTTTCGTATTGATTAGAAAGCATGCATAACCATGTTTTAAAGCAGCAAGTTTCGTATTTGTTAGAATATATATGTAAGGACGTACATATAGAAATTCTTGCAAAATACTTTTTAATGAAAATTTATGCGATCGTATATATAAGGAATGTACATATAAAAATGCTTGTAAAATAACTTTTAATGAAAATTGATGATAATGTATATGTATGGAATGTACATGTAAAAATGCTTGTAAAAGACCTTTTAATGAAATTTGATGAGAACGCATATGTAAGGAATGTACATGTAAAAATGCTTGTAAAACAACTTTTAATGAAAAATTGATGAGAACGTATATGTATGGAATGTGCATATAAAAATGCTTGTAAAATACCTTTTTAATGAAAATTGATGAGGACGTATATGTATGGAATGTACATATAAAAATACTTGTAAAACCTTTAAAAAATGCTTGTAAAATAAAAACCTTTTAATGAAAATTGATGAGGACGTATATGTATGGAATGTACATGTAAAAATGCTTGTAAAACAACTTTTAATGAAATTGATGAGAACGCATATGTAAGGAATGCACATGATAAAATGCTTGTAAAACAACTTTTAATGAAAATTGATGAGGACGTATATGTATGGAATGTACATGTAAAAATGCTTGTAAAACAACTTTTAATGAAAATTGATGAGGACGTATATGTATGGAATGTACATGTAAAAATGCTTATAAAATAAATTTAAATAAAAATTGATGAGGACGTATATGTAGAGAATGTACATATAAAAATGCTTGTAAAAATAAAAATTTAATACAACTTTAAAAATTGATGAAAACGTATATGTATGGAATGCACATGTAAAAATGCTTCTAAAATAACTTTTAATGAAATTTGATGAGATTACATATGTAATGTACAAAAATATTTAAGGACAACTTTAATGAAAAAGAGGACATACATAATGGAATGTACATGTAAAATGTTTTTTCAGGTCAATTTAATGAAAAATGAGTACGCATAAAATGTATTTAAAAATGCTTGTAAAACAATTTTAATGAAAATTGATGAGGACATATATTTTTCATTATATAATTAAAAGATTTTAATGAAATTTGATGAGAAGCAATAGGAATTAACAAAAAAGTTTAAAACTTTTAATGAAAATTGATGAGGACGTATATGTATGGAAAGAAAATTGATGAAAGAATATTAAGGAATGTACATGTAAAATGTTGTAAAACACCTTTTAATGAAAATTTATTAGAATAGTTGGAATTTGAATTTAAAAATGTATATAAATTATAATTAGAATATTGAATTAGAATATTATAATTACATGTAAAAAATATTGTACCTTTTATAAATTAGAATAGTTGAATTTAATATTTATAAAAATACTTTTAAAAAATTTTTTTAATGAAAATTTATTTGAATGTATATACGAAAGAATATATACATAAAAATGCAGGTAAAAATATTTTAATGTAAATTTGATTAATATGTATATGCAAAAATGTATTTAAAAGAATATTTGTAAAATTGTAAAATATTAGAATGTGTACATAAAAATACGTGTAAAACAAACTTTTAATGAAAATTGATTAGGATGCAATTGTAAGAATGTGTATTCATAACACTCTTAAAATACATTTTTTGTAAATTTATTATAATGTATTTATAATTGAAATGATAATTGATAAAACTCAGCATATTACTTTATAAAATCTTTCTGCATGCATATATAATTTTTTTTTGTAAATCATATTTATTAAATAAAATAATGTATTAAGTTATAAATGTTCCAATAAACTGAATACAAAGGGTGCTCTCAGACATTTTTGACGATTTTGACTTAATGAATTAAATTTAAATGAAAAAAAAAGAAAGAAAACAAAAACATAAAGAGCATCAATTCGGAATGTTTTAATTATAATCTTAATAATCATTTAATTATTAACAATTATTAAATTAATTATCGTTAGCATCATTTTATTAAAATAAATTCATTATTTAAATATTAATTTAAAATTGTCTCATCTTAATTGTTAATTATTAAAATATATTATCGTATTTAATATCTTAATTGTTACTTATAGTAAAATTATTATTTTCTGTGAAATGTCGATAAGAAATAAATATTTCGTTTAGGGCTATATTTTTTAGCTTTACTCATATTCGATTATTAAAAAAAAAAGGAAATTTTTTTATTATTTTTGTAAGCAAAATAAATAACATAATTAATAATAGATGAAGATCAAAGTTTATATTTTCTTTGAAAATAACCAACAAAAGAATATAAACTTTTTACTAAAAAGTGGCATGTCACGCTTTAAAAAAATCCAACACTGCAAAGAACTATCGCAAAAGTTTAAATATGTCTAGTATAAATGTAAATAAAATTGTAAAATCTGATTTTAAAGCTAATTAAAAAAAAAAAATTCGGATGTTCACCATCTAAAACTAAAACATTTTTCATAATTAACATATTGAGACAGGCTATATGAAATTTTTGTATGAAAATTATTTTGAAGATAAAAACTGAAATATGCTGTTACAGTTTATGAGGCTTGGTTGAATTTATCTCATTGTAATAGAAAAACCATGTAGTAACTATCGAAAATAGGAAAAAGATCTGAAATGTCGGTTCAGGGAAATGAAGAATGTTTTGCTAGAGCTTATTGAATTCCCCTATAATGGAAAACTTAAAAAAGGAAAATAGAAAAATTTCAAAACTCGGATTATTATCAGAAATATGTTTTAACATCTATTTTGAAAGAAGATAGTTCATCAATTTACCTAAACCAACTTCACTGTGTTAAGTTTCATCAGGATAAGGCTGCCAATTATATCCCTACATCTACTTATCTATATTCGAAAACAAGTCAATTCCTATTTTTTTCACTTTATTGCAGAAAGTCTTTTATAAATAAAGCTGAAATTTTTCTCTGACAACTGGCGCCATCTATTGGTAGATGCATACAACTTAAATCTAAAAAAAATAACTATAATTAAATAATTTAAATTTAATGAATGAATTAATATTTGAAAAAACTGTATTAAAGTGTCATCCACTACAAGTTTCAAAAAATGTATTTGAACGTGAGTGGATGAATAAAAAGTATTTTCATGAACGATTGAAAATTTGAACAAGATATATATATATAGGGAGAGTGTGAACTAATAGAAGGAATTGAAAAAAAAAATGAGACTGAAACTGTGGCTATTCCATTTTAAATGCATCCCACCAAAGTGCCGAAAAATATATTCCAAGGGTTACTGTGCTTTTGGACATAAAAAGAAATCTCTTTATAAGCAGCAGCCCAAATCCTTGGATGGACTTTTAAGATTGGTGTGTAGGAGTGGAAAAACCACTCGTGAAACTTTAAGAAAAACTTACTTTCACTTTCATCGCGTAACTTTCTCTTTAAGAAAACCATTTTTTTATCTTGTAAGATTAAGATGCAATACAATAATTTAGCAAAGGAGTATCAAACAGTTTAAAAATGTGTTTAAGTTAGCAACGTTTGTTTAATTTAGCAATACTTTAATTTTATTTTTATGTGATGTTCATAATTATATATTTTCGCTTATATTATAGTTTATCAAAATTTTTTTTTTCTTTCTAATGCAGTTGGCAAACACTTAGACAGCTTGGTCTTGGATGCCTTAAAGCAAGCGCTGCACAGGCATTACTCACTTTGCATGACCCAGGGGCGCGTGTAACTTGAAGATAAGTCACGGACGCGGAATAACAATGCCCCAGCAATACTCTACGATTCTATTAGACCAGATTCCGAACCACTACAAACATCCATGGCACCGCCGGGATTCGAACCCGAAACCTACGGTACTGAGCGTCAGAGCGCTAGCCACTCGGACATTCAGGCCCAGTTTGTCAAAATTTGGAATACTAATTTAGTGCAAAAATGTTATTGTAATTATTAATGAACATATTTCTGTAAATATATTTCAATTAAAAGTAAACTAATATCTAGAAATAGAATTTTCAGTATTGAATATTATTTAATTATAATCGTTTACATAAATGATTGGAAGGAGAAATAATGGAAGGCGGGAAGGGGGGAAGGCAGCTTCTGTTGTGATGGAGCATCCGTACAGGTAAAGTCTGACTTGACTCCCATGTCGTTGAAGAAGGAGGATAGTGACTTTCGGCAGGATTTTTAAGGGGAACTACTCCGCATTTGCGTATAGTATGGGGAGAATACCCGGAGAAATCTCACTAGATAGCCCCAGGTAGTCTGATTAACGAAGCAAATGCTGAACAACAAACACCAACGATCTTTTCTTATATACATTTTATATGCAAATATTTTTATCAGACCCATTTATTATTTAATTTTGTTGTATTAATGAATTTTTATTATTAAATAATTTTTATAAATAAAAATACATGAATATATGATTTTTGTGTATCCAACATTAGTGAATATCGACAGGGTAACAAGTTACTTTATTTCTTATTCATGAATGCCCAGCAGTATATAGACAGTAACAAAACGCTGTCATACATCGCTGGTCGGAAGTTTCGGAAAAGACGCTATTTCATAGTCAAGTGAACGTTAAAGCGACGGACTCCCGAATAAGTCAGCGACTAGTCGGTCTAGACGGAGCATAAACGTCAATTTGATGCATATTTCTCCACTATATAAAGACACGTCAACAAATATATTGCTCACTATGTATTGAGACATTCTTGCTGAAGCTGATAAAAGTCATTTTATGGAGGACCTATAAAAGGGTCATAATTTTTGCAAGGAAATATATAAAGACATGTTTTTATTGTATACATTTTGCTAAAGAACAGAAAATTTTTGCTTATATTAAATAATGGAATTTGGAACTAAAAATGGAATTTTATTTTTTGCATAAAATTTAATGATTTTTCGTTATACATTATTAAGCCAACTTAGGCGAACTCGAACTTAACGGTTGTTGACTTTTTACTTACTTACTTATTTTTTATTTACTTTTTTTATTTATATTTTGGCATTGTTTGATCTTAACAATATCATTATAGACACCACTTTGTCAAGCAATGTATCAATTTTATGAGTGCAAAATCAATAAAAATATTATTTAATTCTAATTAAATGTTTTTATTTTTTATGAATGCTAATTTTGTTTTTTTTTTGTTTATAAATTCTAATTGTAATTTAACTGTTATTTAGGCCTTTTGGTCATTTTTGTTAATACAATCTCGTTTTGTCTGGTCTATTGTTTTCGCATTGTTGATCATAACACTATCATTATAGACACCACATTGTAATTCAAATAATTTATCAATATTAAGAGGGCAAAAATTAGTAAAAATAGAATGTAATTTTATTAACTGTTTCTATTTTTTGTTTGTAAATTCAAATTCTAATTTTATTTTTGGTTTATAAATTCTAATTGAATTTAACTGTTTATAAAGCCTTTTATCGTTTTTATTAAGAATGTCACGTCTTGATAAAGACCAGTTTTTTTCTGGTCTCGATGAAGGCAACGTCTATTGTCTTCACATTGTTGATCGTAGCAATATCATTACAGTTAATTATTTTGCACTGTAATGATTTTCTTACATTTTTATTGCTAATTATTACATTATTATTGTTAATTATTTGCACTTTGTATTGAAAATAATTTATCAATTCTATGAATGCAAAAATTATTAAAAATTGAATTTCATTTTAATTAACTGTTTTTATTTTTTATAAATTCTAATTCTGTATTTTTTGTTTATAAATTATAATTGTAATTTACTGTTATTAAGGCCTTTTTGATCGTTTTTGTTAAGATTGTCTGGTCTTTGTCGGGTCTATTTTCTTCGCATTGTTGTTGGTAACAATATCATTACAGACACCACTTTGTATTGCAAATAATTTATCAATTCTATGAGTGCAACATTAGTAAAAAACAGAATTTGATTCTAATTAACTATTTTTATTGTTTATAAATTCTAATTCTTTATCTTTTGTTTATAAATTCTAATTGTAATTTAACTGTTATTAAGACCTTTCGATCGTTTTTGTTAAGGATGTCTGGTCTTTTGTCATTGTAATTTTGATTTGTGTGTATACTCAATTTTTTTTTTACTGTATGTGGCCAAATTTGTATGGATTGAGTACCAATAAAGCCATAGTTAACAACAACAACAACAGAATTTAATTCATTATTAATATTCTTTTTTTTTTCTTACTTCTCAACCCCAGATCTATTTCTTTCTCCTTTTCTATCAATAAATTATCTCTTTCTGGGTTTTTCTTCTTCCTTTGAATTTGACTAAAAAATTTTTATCTGCCTTAGGGAATTTTGATTGCAGATAATCTTCAATGTAATTAGATTTTTTTTTTTCATTCTGACATTTTTCTTCACGTACAAATCTTTTTATAAGAGTGAAAATGAACCCTTTTGTTAGGCCTGTCTTCAAAATGATTATGAATTACTTTTGATGATGGAAAATTATTAAAATGAAATCTTTTAAGAGGTTGATTAAGAACTACAGTTTTATGAAATGTTTTCTTCTAAACGAATATTATTCTTAGTTCTTGGCCTCATTTAAATAAAATTTATGTGCATTTATATTCACAGTTTACACCGAATGAAACTATTTTAATCTCAACTATTGCTTAACTTTGAGAAACAAAATCTACACAAAAATTAATAATATGTTAAAAAATGTATTCAAGTTTTTAAGTCAATGTAACGAAATTAATACATATAATGCACAATTTTCTTTTCTTTTCTTTCGAATCAATGCACAATTTTATTTGCTTTTTTTCCATAAATTTCTTTCTAGCAACAAGACATTTATGTTTTTCGAAATCCTTAAAATCAGGCAGATAAATAATAAATTTAAAATAACACACTTAAAAAATATGCACAAATCAGTATAGGTGTGTTATTTAAATTTCATAAAATTGATATTGACATTTGTTTAAAAACCAAATTCAATTATTATTAGAATTCTGATTTTTTTTTGTTTCATATTTCTTAAAATTACTTATTTTTCGATGTCTTGTGCTGCAAGACAAGAATTACATATTTCTTTTCGAAAATTTAAATTTTGACTGCTGATTTTTATGTAATGTAAAGGACTAATTGTAAAAATTAAATCCTTCTGTTTTCTTATGTCGCGTACTGTATTTCACGAATGGATTGAATATTTTGCTACAATTAACATAAATCATGAAATTTCGACATTTAATGTTAGTTTAATTAACCTACATATTTTGCTATAATTAACGGAAATCATGAAACTTTGCCATTCAATATTAGTTTTATTAACCTATAAATGTTTGAAACTTACATTTTTCGTAATTTGAATCAATAATAAATGAATTATTGATATAATATTAAACAAAAACTACAACGCCTTATAATAACGTTTTGGCTTTCCCTTAAAATATTTTACTTGATGGAGTATTGTAGGGATTGTCTCTATTTATTTTAAGGATTTTTGTTTTAATATATTAGTTTACTCTTAAAACAACTAATTTATTTTGCGAACTCATAAAGAGACGGTTTTTTTTTTGATTATTAATATATTAAATTTTTAAAATTAGACTGCAATGTATAAAAATTAAACGTGATATAATTTATTAGTAGAATTAGAACCATTATTTCTTCCGTAATAATCATCAAAAACTTTTATTTCAAGTACAAGTTTTTAATCATTACAAAATTGTCCGCATTACTGATACAATGAGTTAATAATTCATTTTCTACCACATTCATTTTAATTTTAGAATTTATTTTAAATAATTCATATTATTTTTATCTTTAATAAACTCAGTAAATAAATTATTAAACATTTCTAAATGCGAGGAAGTCAGACGTGTCGCAATGTATTGAAAGTAAAGAAAAGAAATCTATAATAATCTTATGGATTTTTGTCTCTTATTTTTTTAGCCAGATATCTGATAAAAGATATTGGAACAACGTGGACCTCTTTGATTGATTTGTAACATTCTTTTTACGGTCTTCGGCATCATGGATATTGAAAGGGAACATTTTTATTCCTCGATAGTTCATGTCATATTAATAATATATATTTTTTATTAGAGAAACGTTGTTCCCCTTTACGTGAATTATGTCCATTCCATCACAGAAAATCATTCCGTTTTCATATTGAATATGCCAAAGATGTGTTTTAGAAGATTAAAGCAGAATGGATGGAAGAGCTATAAAAATGTGCAGCCAAATTGTAATGATTATGAATTGTTAGTTTACAGGCAGTTAATTGATTCAATGTTATAACGTATCTTACGTTTACACGCATCATATTGAACATTATATCAGCAGTATGAAGGCCACGGGTAGCATGCATACTATGTAACATGCTTGCCGGCAGCAGGGAATGTAATTTAGCTCTAGGCGGCATGAATACACTATAACTTGGAATGCATAAATTAATTATAACTAGGCTGTGGGCGGCATGAATTCACTGTAACTTATTCATGGACCACGTGAACGTACTGCAATTTAGCCATAGGCCGTATGAGGGCAATGTAAGTTTACCGTGAGCCACATGAAGACATTGTAAGCTGGCGATGAGTTGTATGAACTTATTGTAGTTTAGACCTAACTCAGTTTAATTTGGAAATGAGAAGCATCAATTAACTATATCTTGGTGTGAGTAACAAGTAGATGGTGGGTCGCAGGAATTCAGTATAATTCAGCCATTAGCCACATGAATTCACAATAGCCAGTGGGATGCAAGAATTCTTTGTAAGTTGATCTGGGCTGCATGGACTTGCCATAACTTTGTGTGGATGGCATGAATTCGCTGTAATTTAGCAATAGACCAAATGAATTTAAAGTAAGTTGGCTATGGGTCGCATGATATTTTTATAATTTAGTCATAGGGCACATGAACTCAATGTAATTTAGACCTAAACCACATGAACTCATTATGAATTGGTTATGGAACCCATAAAGTTATAGCTTTGCAGCGAGCCACAAGTAGAATGTGACAGTAGGAATTCAGTGTAATTTAGCCATTGCCCACTGTTCGATAGCTCAGTCACCACACTAAACTCAAGTAATCTTTGACACAGACACGAAGAATGACACAGACTTGAATGGACTGTATAAATTAACTCCTTTATTATGCAGCCATCAAGCTCGAAGATGACTGCCACACACAACCTCTCTCTGGGGTTACACTTATTGAACTCTCATTTATTTATGCAGCCATCGCACTCGAGGATAGACTGCCACACACAACCTTACTCTGGTTGCAGAAGTTCCACTCCTTTAGTTTATGCAGACAACAAACTCGTAGATGCCTGCCACACGACCGTTCTCTCTGGTCGTAGAAGTACAACTCCCTTCTTACATTCTTTCTCTCTCTCCCGTCAGCTCATCCCCTGCCAGACACCCCCACAGACAGGATATTTTTCTGAACATAGGGCGTTGACCTCCCTAAGCAGGGGGACATGGGTTTCGACGTAACACCCACATAAATTCACAATTGACAGTTAGTTGCAAGAAATCCTTCTTATATTCACATGGACTGCTTTAACTTACTGTAACTTTGATATGGACGTCATGGATTCACTGTAATTTAGTCATAGGGCACATGAACTCACTGTAATGTGGATATGGGCCATTTGCCATATTAAACACTGTAATTTGGCCACGGGCCGATTGAACAGTGTGGGACTTGGATCTCATGAAGCCTTTGTACATTAGTCGTCAACCACATGAAATTTGTAAGTGGATCGCATGAAATGTAACTTTGCTGTAAACTACTCAGACATAAAAATAAGAGTTGTCGAAAAGTATTTCACATTTAATTATTTCGATTTTATATATAATAAAAAATAAGTGTTATGTTAAAAATATAAAGAATTTAATGAGGGATATTAATTAATTTAATATTTTAATACTTAAAATGACCTTTGTAGTAATCAAAAGCAAAATACATGTGTATCGGTTATATTCCTGCCTAAAATTGTGTGTTCACCAATACGTGCAGATTCAAACAAAGTTGAAATTTAAATATAATATTTTTCAACAACCACATTTAATTCAATGAATTTAATTTTGAAATCGATAAGGATATTGATAGAAAATACTTTAGAATAAAAAAAATTACTTAGATATGGATTCCAGGACAGTGCATTATTTAAAAAAGGATATGAACTTCCAGTCTGAAATACAATAGAAAACATGGAATAAAATATTTTTCTAATACTCAAAGGACTATTATTACTTTTTTTTTGTTAGACTTCAGTTGAATCATGTTCTATTTTAATCTTTAATAAAAATCTGCAAATGTTTCTAAAAATAATTAATATATTTTTTAAATTAAAATGAACATTAGTAAGATGGATATGGTCGGTAGCCTACTACGTTTAAACAAGCGATGAATACAGTAAAATATTTCCATTAGAAATATTTAATTCTGTAGTCGTCTGTTAATTGTTTCAATAAAAACCAAATGGGAAGAAACATATTTCATTATTAACCACTGGTATGGTTAAATATTTGATTTTACATCAACCAAGTTGTTTAAAGCGTGTCTGTTGTATTTTATCTACATTAAGGGGGATAATAGAAAAATGTTCATCCAGGTGCTCTTTAGATTGTCAACCTATCAACGTCATCGTATTATCGTCGTATCAACAGAAAACAAGGAACATTTTTACTAAGTAGTAAATTATAGTCGATTTTATATGCGCCAAACATACTAAGGGAAAAAAATAAAAATAATCCTCCAGGTTCTTTAATGGGCTTGTATTTTAATGACGTATCAAAGAAAACAAAGAAAAACTTTGACGAAGCTGTTAATTGCACTAGACTTTGCATCATCTAAGTTGTCTAATACTTGGTGTTCTTTACCACATTGACGTAATAAATTAGAAAATGTTAAATTCAGTTTATTTAATGAATGTCGTTGCATTTACATTTTGTAAATAAGGAGAATTTTGGGACATTCAATGTAAGACAATTTAAAAAAAAACAAAACAAAACAAAACAATCAGTTCGAGGCATTATGATATAATTTCTGGAACAATGTCTTTATAATTGCAGTAATCTAATGGAACAAAAACAGAACTATGACATCTCTCACTTAAAATACTATGCATTACTCCAAGAAAGATAATAGGCTTACTGTAACGTTTCGGCTTATACTAGACTTATAACGGCTTCCAGAAGAGGGCCACATTCAGGTTCATGGGAACACTTTAACTTTTATTTACAAGCGTTATATATCTATAAATATATATATATATACAGAATTCTATTTACACAAAAATGAAAATTAAAGATAATTTGATTCACAAAAATACACTCAAGGAGAGAACTCAGATATTCAGAGTTCTCTGAGATATTCAGAGTTCTCGAATCTACGTCGAATCTAATGCACTGGTCTGTAGCAGACCTTAATTACAGCACGTCGTGATATATGAAAAACCAAGGGGCTCACTTTGTAAACAGGCAGTAAATCCGGCCTATTCAGTCACTTCAGAGAAAAAAAGATCAAAACGCTTTGGTCGACTTGTCGCAGAATTCTTTCACTTCTTCATACAAAATCTCTCTTTTTTAGATAATCTGTCAAGAGGAGGTCAGCTTACCTCACTTCTCAAAAGGAGTAGAAATTTTCAACTCGTTGGTCTATCCTCCAATCATGATGGAACAACTCAAAGTATAGTTCCCTCTGATATTTCCAACTCATAGATTTTCCTCATTATACATGATATAGAATATCTGTTAACAGATTTAAGTCCCAAGTTGTTCTCATTAGTACAAAACTCCAAATGCATGTAATATAACTACCAACAATAAAGCTCGTCTGCTGTCAAATGTGAGTAATGGGTTTATTATATATTTCTCAAATAACATGTATTCCCCTCTCCTGGGAATTAAATGCAAAATTTCTATCGTGAGAACAAAATGCTACACTTCTAAACATTAGAAAACGTCTTAAATTGTGTAAATTACAAAGAATTTTTAACGTTTTATATATATTTTAATGCATGAATTTCTTCAGCGAAGTCTAGTTGCCCAACCTGCAAACATTTTTTTTTTTTTTTTGTACGTTGTCTCCTTTTCTGCTTTTTATGCCTACTTACGAATTCAGTAGATAAAAGTATACACACATATATATATATTTCTTTAATTATATCTCTATTTCTAAGCAAATTCAGTTATATAAAAAAAAACCAAATATACAGATTTTTGAAGCATTTAAGTTACGCTTTGTAGAAGTTTTTGATAAACATTCTTCAAAGGATATGAAACAAAAAGAAAATTAACTAGTATATGAAAATAGTTGTCTATACGTTTACTTTAAATAACTATCTGCCGAAGGAGTTTTTACGAGAAACGCGTGTTTTGATTTCTAATTTGTTAGAAATATATTCAAGACGTAAATTTGTCAAATTCTTTTACAGTTTGAAGTGTTCTCATATAACATTTCTATGAAGCTTTTTAACCGTTTTTTTTCTTTTTAGGAATAACAAAATTTTCTCCTTATTTAAATGAATATTTCTTAATAATATATTATGCGAAATTGAATTTAAATAAGGTTGTTTGAAGTTGGGAAATGTGAAAACTGAAATATTTCTTTTTTAGGATTTTTCCAAATATCGTAGCCAATAAAAAGATTTTTACGAATACTGTTATTATTTTCAACTAAAGTATTTCAATGTGCATCCAGGTTCTGAAGGTATCAAAAGAATGTTTTATAGAACTGATGTATAATAACAATTTATTGTTCTTAAATCGTGACGGTTGAAAGTTATAGTTATAGTTATATTTATTGATTGGAAATAAATTATGTCGTTACTATTCATTATTTTCTCTGTTTGGATATCTTATTTCTGTATATCCTTAAAAGCTGAAACCTGTTAATGAAGGGAGAATATTTTCGTGTTGTATAGGAGAGAACCCAGAAAACTTCCACCAGACTATCCAAATATCAATAAAAGACACTTTTAACATGTTATCCTAATAACCACAAACTTTCCTCGGTGCGAAAGCAATGATTGCAATATGCATAACCAGCGGAATTGAAGTCTTCCTCCGCGCTGATTGAGCATGCAACCGTTACGTGACGAATAGAACAACTATTTAGTCTGAACCAATGATTAAATTTTCATAAACTTAAAAATATGTTTTTCATGCAAATTATAAAATTAACTGAAAACCTGTAACCATGTTTCCTCCTACGCTCTGTCAAGAACGACTCCTGTGACATACAGGAGAAATGGTCAGTAGGCCTCGAGACTCTCATCCGACAGGAAGCACAGCATAACCTGCACACCCACTGAGAAACGTTTCTACAGACTCTTACCTCGAGAAAAATATATAGCACAACCCTGTGTATTAGTTCGCCTACAGACTCTCACCCGGAGATTAAGTATATTTTGTGCATCCTGCGCATAGTCGAGTTTCGGGTTTTCGGCGAGTTTTCGGGTTTGTGAGACTCGGCTTTAAGTGTTTTAAATTTTGTATGTCTCTAATTGCATGAATGTGGTGTTTGTGCGTGTGTAAGCAAAACTGTGAGTTCTCAAACCTGTGCCTCAACCAAGCCGAATAGTTAAGACATACCCAGTTATAGTCTAGTTGCCCAACCTGCAAACCACAAACTTTATTTATAAAAGATTGTATTCTTAGCTATAAAAGGCTGTATACTTATTCATTATACTATTAACATTAAAAATTTATCAGAATAAATTATTTTTAATTAAATCAGAATTTATTCTAATCAAGAAATACAGAAAAAGTGCAAATCAAAAGGTAGATTTGAAATGCAGGAGAATACAGAAATACATAGAATACATATGGAATAGTAAATACAGCAAGAGTAGTTGAGATACATAGAAATGATTCATTCAATTTTGGATGTGACTGTCTGAAAGAAAAAAAAAAAGTATTTGGCAATTGTCTTTATTCCAATATATTGCGACTACAGTACGAGTAAGCGAAGGAACTATTTTTAAAATATGCTAATGAGAAAAATTGCTTATAACTGATTAATAATGATAATTATAACGTTATAAGTACATATAATTTAATAAGTATGTTTAATTGTTAATATATATACATTGTTTGTGAATTAACTGATTTATTTACTGGAACAAAGTTTCGTTAAATGATTGTTGCTTTTATTTTAAATAATTTATGGTCTGCATATTGGTAAGCTTATTGGAATCTTAATTTATACATTATTTTTACTTTGAATTTCAATCAGAATCATTTAATTAATTTCCTTTAAATGTTCTGTATAACGTTAATAGGTTACTTAATTTGTAAAAATCGAAAACTAATGTACTAATTAACTTAATAAATACCGTAGCGAATATTCAGTAAAACCCTTTAAAGTTTAACTATTGAAAAAAGATAAGTAATATTTATTAAGAAACAGATTAATTACATATTGATTTTAATTAATGTAACTATGCGCATAAAACTTTGAACGAATGATGATATTTATTTTGTGATTCATATGTAATCATAGAATTGCAACGAACACTACGAGGCAGTTAATAATATCACATTTTGATTTATATTTATGTATTTATCAAGAACATTAAATAAGAATCTGTAACCATACATTTTAATTTATTATGGACATTAAATTATGTGAAACTGTTACGTATATCTGGAATAGATATAGAGCAAAGACGGGCAAATCTTAAAAGACTGCAAACCGCGTAAACTGATAATTACTGCAACTGTCTATTCTTCATTTCATTTAGATAAATTAATATAATTGAATAATAAAAAAAGTATAATAAAAATATTAAATTGCTTTCTTGATATTAATATATTAATATAATGCTTGATATAAAATTGGATTAATTAGTCTTTTAGTAATTGATTCAAGCCCAAAAATGCAGTCCCCAAGCTCAAGAAAAAAAAAAATCAGAATTATAAGAAAAATATATTAATAAGAAAAGTGGCATATGATTGAATTAAAACATTAATACTAATTGCAGATTTACAGAAAATTGCTTTGTTCAAAAACAAAATTTTACATTTTGGTTGGTTTAGTTTGTCGTTTTACTATCATTTTGTGTTAATTAGACAAAGGCCTACAGTTTAAAGTAGATTCCGAACCACTAACAAATATCCATGTCACCGCCAGGATTCAAGCGTGAAGTCTGTGGTCCCAAAGGCTAGAGTGCTATCCACATGTCACATAGACATTTTCACTACTTTTTCAAAAGGTAGTGAAAGATGACTACAAACTGAAACTTGCACCTACTGTCTTCATAGACAACGTACGAGTAAAATATATTTTTTAAGGCAATAAACAAAACTAGTACAGTAATTTATAAAGTCTAAATAATTAAAACAATCAAATAGATTAATAATAGTCTAACAGTCTCTAAAATCTAAATAATTAAAACAATCAAATAGATTAATAATAGTCTAACAGTCTCTAATAATCTAAATAATTAAAACAATCAAAGAGATTAAAAAAATTTTTCAAAATCTCTTTTCAGCAAATTTGCGATTAAATTCTTTCAGATACCGTCTAAACTTTCACTTGAAACATTTCGTATTGCAGTCGAATAGTCCATCGTGATGTAATCAATTCACATTTTTTATTTCGATTTCTCTGGTTAAATTTTTGCTCTTAAAATAATTTCATCAAAGGATTCCTCCAATTTTAATTCTTTAAAGATAAAATTAATGAGCTATTAATAAATCAGAGACATTTTGGTTTGGTTGACGTATTCTTTTGGAGCTATTTAGCCCCTGGGTCTCCATCTCTTGTATGAATCAGAGACTTGAGATAAATCAAAATCTTTGATTTTGATTTGAAGTAGCGCACTTATCAGATTAATATGATTCAAAAATGTATATTGACTATTAAACATAAACTAGACGTGAACAGTTATGTCCTGTTGGATTTGATTTCCCTACTCATTTATTTTCTAGATTCAAGTAAACTAAATGCATTTATGTGGGCTGTGTTTATTTATTTATTTGGCACTTCCTTTCTGTTTTGCGCCTTAAGGCAGTCGCCTACCTTCCCTACAGCTTAAGGCCGGCACTGCATATGCACTGCATATGCATTTAAATGCATTATCTACTAAAATTTACAGGTACATTTTGACAGCCAGTGGAAATATGTATGTGGAACATTTATTAAGTATTTTAAAGAGTAACAACAAATATTAATAAAGTGGATAATTATTTTTACTGTCCTACAGCATGTATAATAAATTGAAAAAGTAAACTTGTGATTATGACGATTTAGACCAGGGATGGTCAACCCTCAGCCCGCCTGCAATATTTTTTCCCGTCTAATATATTTTCATGAGATTTATCACACTTTTACAAAATATATTTATTTTATAATGGCCAAAGTAGGAAAACCAATGTATTAAAAAAATACATTATGTGTGCATCTATATATTCATAAAAATAACTGTTGAAATGATGAGAAAAAAATTAACTTTGATTTTAAAATAATATTCTTGTGAATATAGGACAGATAATGCCTGTTTTATTTATGAGTTCGCATATTAATTAAATTATATTCTGCCAACTCATGATGCGCACTCATCTTCGAACATCTAATATAACAGTTTATGAATATAAAAATGTCCTATAAAAATGAAATCTCCTAAATGTCTAATTTTTATAATATGAATATAAAAATGTTTATAGTGGGTCTAAATCTAATATGGGATTATATAATTTTATATGCGGCCCGCGGAGTTAGGATGCATTTCCAAAGTGGCCCACAAGATCATTTGGGTTGGCCACCCCTGATTTAGACCAAAATATTATTTTTGAATATAATTTTATTATTTTTTTTAATTTTTATTTGTTAAGAATATATAATATGTAGTATTGTCGAAATTTTTTCCTCCACTTCACCATTCATTCTTTTCAAGTTTTCTGTAGTTCAAAAACTAACCCTTTGGGCATATATTTCGCATTTTGTCTATGAATAAAAGCATTCACTAGACCAAAGTGACCACGAAAGCTTAATCATTATCTGGATTCTCCAGTGTTAATAATTACAATTAGAACACACCTTCATAAACAGGACATTTACGGTAGAACAGCCAATCCCAAGTCATTTGTTCCCTTCTGTTAATTGTTATTGTCATCTACAGTGGTACAACAACACAAATACTGGTCGATTGATAAGTGAAGATAATTATAAGGTCAGACGAATCATCTTTCACACTTTACCTCACAACAAGATGGGTGCACGTACGGGGTACACCTATGCAAGCGTAGGATCGTGGTTGTCTCTTTTCCAACTGTCAAACATGGAGGTGGATGTGTCATAGTATGGACAACCATGTCATGGTTTTCTGCTGACCCTGCAAGCAAGTTTCGATTTAGTCCCAGCTGTACCTTGAATGTTTGTAAGTATTTGGAATTCACTTTTCCATTCAGTTTGATATAGCTTTTGGCAGTTGATATGGCTACGCTATTCTGTAAAAAGAGAACATCTTTTGTCTCGGAATCTGCCAATATGCAGACGGCATTAGCTCATTATGGCCTGTAGTGCCGGGGAGTTAGAGATTAATGCAATATTACAGACAATTACTATCTATCTGTTTCTAATTGAATTGTATTATTGTCTGAAGTTTGTCACATTCCTTAATTTATGTATTTATACCTTGCTATTAGAAATTTATGTATAGGTATTCTCAAAAATATTTCACTATTCGATTTATAAAATAGTCCTTAGTGCCAAAGATATGCCACATTTTGTGCCTTTTAAATACCAAACATCTAAGACATCAAGCATCCCTTAGTATTTTTAATAATGGACATGTTTAACACACTCTTTTAAAAGATCGACACTAATATATTAAAGATTGACATTAATATAAAAAATTCTAAAAATATCGGAAAAATTATAAATAAAAATAATACAAGAGATATCAAATAATAAAAATAAAAAATCAATTAATAAAAATATCAAATAATAAAAAAAATAATAAAATTAATACAAGAGATATCATTGTTCATTTAACATGTTTCAGAATTAATTTTAATCTTTCGCGTCAAAAAAAAAAGTTTACCAAACTTTTCAAGATATTTTATCTCTGAAAAAAAAAATGAAAATGAAATAATTTACATCGAGTCATATTTTTAAAAAGTCCTTTCATTTTTTTACCAATCGTTAGCACTCTGAAATTCCGCCGTGCAAGAAGTCGGTGGTGGAGGAATCGAAGTTAACATTTCCACAAAAATTACCTCAGACGCTGCTGCAAAAAGGGTGATCCATACCACTTCTTATCTTCCCACCTTCTTTCTCATCCAACAAACAGGCACTATCACTTTTTCATCATACTCGTAAACTTCTTTCTGGAAGAAGCTTTATTTTTTGTTCATTTTTTATTTTTGTACTTTTTGTACTTTTTTTTTTGCTTCTCTCATAAAAGAGATGCTACAAAAGAGCTTCAAAGGGGGCGAGAAACATCCTCCGAAGTGTGGAAGACCGGAAGATAAAAGTGAAGTTTGTTTCCGGGAAAAATTGATTTCTTTGGAAGAATACCAAAAAGTTTGGGCCTCGCCTGCAATTGATGTACAAGATAGACTTAAGTCTTTTTTAAAAAAGAGGACAATATAAATAAAGAGCTGCATACTTTTTTTCCTTTAGGTGTTTCATTTGTGATTGTTAGTACTTTAAGAAAAGTTATTTATTGGTTCTTTTGTTCTGCGTTTTGACTAGAGTTCTTAATGTGCCCAAAATAAAGATCTAAATCAATGCGATGCGTTAAAGTTTATTATAGACGCAAGCACATTGGTTTTATTTTAATAAAGGAAAATATTTTTTTTTACAAGTGAAATATAGAATTTATAATTAACACAATCTACATTAATAATGTTTTAAAATTTTCTGTTGTCATAACAAAGCTCTAAAAATTCATGCAGCTGTAAATTATTTTCGTTTTCTACTTAACGTACTTTTCTTTCATTAATTATATTTTTTTTCTCAATATGATAATAGAGGATTACGCACTTATTCTTCTTCATTGACACAACAGCCCTATGATGGCCAAGACCGTCTGCCTACTGGCTATAGATGTTTTATTTTTACGAGGGTAAGGTTGTCAGCCCTACGTCCAACGTTCTACTATATTTTACAGTTAAAATATACACTATATTTACATTATATATATACACTGAAGCGCCAAAACATTATGACCACCTGTCAATAACGAGTTGGCCCACCTTTGGCGCGCAACACAGCTTCAACCCGCCTTGGCATGGATTAATACCACCACTTAATACCAGTTAAATACCACTTCCACCTGATCACGTGCCTTCCACGTCATCCAGGCGAGTGCAAAAGTAGGGGTGGTCATAATGTTTTGGCTCTTGAGTGTATGTAGTGATAAAGCTTTCGTGATATACAAATGCTATTTTATACAGACCTTGTAATACAGTTTATTTTCCGCTATTCAATAGAATCTTTGACCGCTCTCTTTGTGGTTTGTGGGCTTCAAATTTCTGTGGATTTTCTATATTTAACTCGCACGATTTTATTTTTAATTTTCTTTTATTCTTAAATCTATTGAATATATTCCTTCACTGTTATAAAAATACACACTATTACCGGATGTTTTCTTATTAAATTCAATCAATGTTACGAGCTTAATTCTCATATAACCAGCTGTTCATTGTCAATAACCTCTTACAACTAGGCATATACAACGTCCCAACTGTCGAAACTGTATTTCAGATCTTAAAATCCATTAAGATCTAAAATATTTATTTTTCAGTTTTCACTTAAATTATTCAATATATATCAATTAATTCAACTTCTTAAATTGAAAATGTCGTCCTTAAAACGCATGGAAGACATCTCGAAATATAATAAAATAAATAAATAAATGTCAGCATCAAACGCGTAATCTAATTTCAAAAGAATAATAGCAAAACTCATCTCAAATACATCGTTTTCGAAATCTTTTCAAAACGATTCAATTTTCTCTGAACCATAACCCAACAAAACATTCCATGTCATTAAACCAGAACCAGAGATAAAATATGCCACAGAATTGCTCTATAACCTGGGGTTCTTCGGATTCTTTCTTCAGCAGAAACTTTAGCATAATCCCAGAACGGTGCAAAACCGCAAAAGCACTTAGCGTTGATAGATACAGTCGTATTGCTTAAAACGATTTGGGAAAATAAGAAATACTCCGAAAAGTGATTTTAGCTGTTTTGGGATCGTTTATTTTTATGTAACATTTAGAAATCACAGTGCTTGAATTTTAAAAGCCAAGACGTGATTTTCCGAATAAAATATTCTTTCCCTCCGTTAAAGAAGCCTTTTTTTTTGCTCATGCAATTTTTAACCAATTCTAAATGTTATCATGCCCTCTTATTGTACTAAAATGTATAAGCATCAGGAATATTTTCTGAGATTTGTTTGTAAATGGATTTATTTGTATCTTTAGATAAATTACGTTGGTAATTTGATGCATTTTGTTAAAAACTTTGGGGCATATTTAAATTTTTCTATTTAATCCTGAATGTGATTATTTTTAATCAGGGTCTTATGTTCGTTTTACATTTACTATGGGCAACCCATGAATGGTTATTAAAAAGTAGGCAGGGCTTTCTAAGGATGACTATTTCTATATGGAAGACTATTTGAGGGTGATATGGAAGAACATTAGAGGGTGATATGGAAGAACATTAGAGAGTGATATGGACGAACGTTAAAGGGCCATATGGAAGAACATTAAAAGGTCATATGGAAAAACATTTAAGGATCTTACGAAAGACCATTACAGGGTCATATGGAAGAACATTAATGGGTCATATGGAAGAGCATTTGAGGGTTATATGGAAGAACATTAAAAGATCATATGGAAGAGCAAAAGGTCATATGGAAGAACATTAATGGGTCATATGGAAGAGCATTTGAGGGTCATATGGAAGAACATTAAAGATCATATGGAAGAGCAAAAGGTCATATGGAAGAACATGTGAAGGTCACATGGAAGAAAAAACAGAAAACTGTGACATATTAGCTATCGATGATGTCTTTTTATTTTTTATCTCACCCTTGCACCTAGGACAGGGGTCGGCAACCTTTTGAGTCGGAAGAGCCAAAATTCAATTTGCAAAAATTTCAAAGTTTTTAAAGAGCCACAACATTTTTTCTTTGCCAACAATAAATAACAGGTGGGCTGAAAAGTTCGTAGGCTGACACATAGATGGCGCTACTAGTATTTAATCCATATGATTTTTAGTTAGCCCTAACCTTCAAAACACACGTGTATAAATTTGATAGCTGATTAACAACACTAACTTGTACTTCAATAACAAACAATTGAACAAACAAATTCAATGGGAAAGTGATGGCTTTGCATGGTCATTCAAGTAGAAAATTTAAACTTTACTAAACAATGTAATTTGTACTTAAAATAAAAATAAACTATAATGTACATTTGAGCAAACAAATTCAATGGGAGCATTGGCTTTGCATGGTATTAGAAAGTTTGGATAAATTTGGCTCATAACTTGTTGCTTTAAGTTTCAAATTAAATTTTCATTTGTTAGTTGGTTTACTTTACTTTTAATTATATTCATGCAAGAGAAAGCTTGCTCGCACGAATATGTCGATCCGAAGATAGTCAGCACTCCAAATGCCAACTTCTTCACCTCACTGTAGCAATCTGGAAGACTATTCCATGCGTCGAATATAAGTTTCAATTCGAGGCATTTTTAAAGTTGTCCGCTTTTGTTGCGTTACGTACATACATTTCTGGACCTCCAACTCTTCCAACTTGCTTTTCAACTCTGTAAATTTTCCACTCCACAAAGCTTCACTTTATAAATCGATCAATTGCATTTCTAGAGATCCATTATCAATTTCAAATGGCTCAATGTGGATTTCGTTACTATTTGTGTTGAGAGGATTTACTATGAATGCTAGAGTGGTTTTGTTGGTTTTGAATTGCTCAAATCTATCAGCAAATTCATCTTTAATTCTTTTCTTAACTGTGCAGAAGTACATATCAACAGTTGCACTAGTTTTATCACGATATTGCTTTAGAAATTGAAAAGGAAGTAATATACTGCTCTGAATATCTTCTGCAAAAAGAATTAATTTTTCTTCAAAACAAACCAATTCTTCTACCAAAACGTAGTCTGGGTTTCCCTTTCCTTGCAGTTTAGATTCAGCTCATTTAAAAGCTGTGATATCCACCATAAAGTAAAAATTTTGCAACCATTTTCCGTTCTCTAACTCAGGGTGATCAATGCCTTTTTTATTTAGGAATGTATTTATTTCATTCAAGCACAAAGCAAAACGTTTCAACACCTTACCTTTGGAAAGCCATCGCACTTTATTGTGAAGAAGGGGGAATACTGAGTCTCCATTTCGTTTAAGAATTCTTTATACCAAATTCATGACATCAACTATTTCGGCCGGAAAGGTTTGGGCACAAAGCGCTTCTTGGTGTATTATGCAGTGAAACGAAAGAATTTCGTGGTTTAATTTGCTCTGAAGAATCGTTGTTGCCCCTTTTTTTTTCCTGTCATATTTCTGGCTCCATCAGTTACTATTGAAACGATATTATTTAAATCGATCTTATTGTCTTCAAGGCATTTTTGCATGGCATTCGCTATATCTTCTCGTCTAGTTTGTCCCAAGAGCGGTAGCAATCCTAGAAGTTCTTCTTTTGGATCTTGGGAAGACATATACCTGACAAAAAGGGCAACTTGTGCCGTGTCTTTTTATGTCGCAAGGCTCATCTATAGCCAGTGATAAGGCATAAGAAAGTTGAATAGCTTCCACCTGCAAATATGTTACGTTTGAAGATATTTTAGCTATTCTATCTTGTACTGTTTTAGCAGATAGTGGCAAATCTTTGGTTTTGTTCAAGATTTCTGGTGTGTTTTTGGAATCACGAAACAGTTCTTCAGATTCCTCGTTAATAGATTCAGGACAATTTTAATTTTTTTTTTGTGATAAAATAAATAATATTTGCGTATGGTACTAAAGAGCAGCAGTTTCACATCCAAAGAGCTGCATGCGGCTCGTGAGCCACAGGTTGCCGACCCCTGACCTAGGACCATGTATCCATGTTCCCCCACCAGTTTAAAATATGAAAAAAAATCAGCAATATTGACCATGACCTGAGGGGAATATATTTTCTAGTGGCTCCCCTCGCCAAGTAACAATTTTAATTAAAAAAATTATATGGTCGCTTGGAAGAATTTTTCTTTTTAAATTTCAATTCACAGCATGAAACATGGCGTGACTCTAATTTATTACAAAAGTAAGTATCTAAATATTATAATATACATACATATATTTATACAACTGCGTCCAAAGTAAGACCAATTTTCAATTTGAATTTCCCGGTCATATGGTATTTCAAAAATTTTTTTTCCATTTATAGGTTTTTGGCACTGTCCTTGACAAGTGTGTGAAATGTGACGTCAAAATATTCATTAATGCTTGAGTTACGCTTGATTTTGTGAGATGCTAAAAACTGATCCGGCGATTTTTGAAATGTCTCTTTAGTCGATCCAAAACGTTGTCCCCGGAGGGGTATTTCGGAGTTTAGGGAATAGCAAGAAGTAGCACGATGCTAAATTAGGTGAATACGGTTGTTGTTCAACGATATGGGTTTCATTTTTGGCGAAAGAGTTAAGAAAAATCAATGCAGTGTGAGCTGCCGCATTCAGTGTTTTCGGTACCAATCAAGATTTGACGCGTTTGAGGCCCAAAACATCTTTTAAAATGAAATTTTGAAATTACAACATCATCAATAAGGTCTCTAATTATAAATCGACTGTTTGCAAGCAGCAAAACTTTATTTTTTATTTGATTTCGGTTGAGGTTGATGGTCGCTACAGGGCTCTTTGTCTTCAACGCGTTCTCTGCCTTTTTGAACTGTTTATACCACTTCTAAACCTTTCTTTCCGATACAGGAATACTCACCGAATGCCTTCTGCAATATTCTATTCATTTCTGCAAACAAAATTTAACGTAAGTTCTTACTCAATTACTTGAGACATTTCAAAATGCGCCGGAATCAAATTTAGCGTCTCACAAAGCCAAGCGTAACTCAAACAGTAATGAAAGTTTTGACGTGGAATTTTACACAGATGCCAAGGACAGTGCCAGCAACTGAAAAAAAAATTAATAACGTTTTGACGCAAGTGCAAAAACGCTATTCATTCCAATCCGACCCCAAAACCAGGTATAATAAAGTTGTTGTTTTGTCGTGTCCCTCACGGAAGGCGGGGAGAGGCTAGATTCTGTTCTGATGGAGCCCCCGTAGGTAGAAGTCTGACTTCTGCTCCGTAACGCTCTTGCAGTCAAAAAGACCGGGACTTACGGCTTAAAGTGGATTCGAACCACTAGAAACATTCATGGCACCGCCGGGATTCGAACACGAAATCTGTGGGCCCGAGCCAGAGCGATGGACACTCGGTCATTCAGGTCCCAATAATAGAAGTAAATTTTAAATACAATTAGTTTTTTATTCCCTATAGAAATACTATAAAAACGAAATATGTAATTATTTAAATGTAAAAAAAAAATAATTTTACATACATACAATATTAAATATAAAATATTTATTTGGTTAAGGTAATATCGTGTTTAATGTAAAAAATAATTTTATATGCTTTAGATATTCTATACGAAAATTGTAATTTTTGTATTGTAGTACACATTTACAGTGGAATGTATAGGTGAAAATAGTTACAGTGGAACGTATATATATATACTTGTAGCAACAAGCGCCAGAGCTCTAGTCACTCGGCCATCAGGTCTAAAACAATTATAGTACAAATTAAATAAAATTGACAGAAATCATTTCAATAGTTCTCCAATTGAGAAAAATATAATTAATGAAAAAAAGTATGCAAATAGAAAACGAAAAAGTTTTAAGAGCCGAATAAATTTTTAGAGTTTTGTTATGGCAACCGAATATTTTAAAATATCATTAATATAAATTTTAATAATTTGAAATTTGAAATTTCGCTTTTTAAAAAAACAAACACATACTTTTTTTATTAAAATAAAGGCCATGTGCTTGTATCTACAGTAAACTTTAACACATCGCATTGATTTAAATCTTTATTTTCGACATATTAAGAACTCTAGTCAAAACGCAGAACAAAGAACCAATAAATAACTTTCTCTTAAAGTACTAACAATTACAAAAGAAACACCTAAGAAGGAAAAAAAAAAAGGTATGCAGCTCTTTATTTATATTGTCCTCTTTCTTTAAAAAATGACTTAAGTATCTTGTACATCAATTGCAGGCACCCTTTTTTTTTTATATTTTTCCAAATAAATCAATTTTCCCGGAAACAAACTTCACTTTTATCTTCCGGTCTTCCACACTTCGGAGGATGTTCCTCACCCCCTTTGAAGCTCTTTTGTAGCTTCTCTTTTTATGAGAGAAGAAAAATAATTCAAAAATACAAATAAATAAAAAATTGGACAAAAATAAAGCTCTTCCAGAAAAGAAGTGTTACGAGTATGATGAAAAAGTGATAGTGCCTGTTTGGGGTGTGAAAAAGAAGTTGGGAGATAAGAAGTGGTATGGATCACCCTTTTTGGCAGCAGCGTCTGAGGAAAGTTTTGTGGAAATGTTAACTTCGATTCCTCCACCACCATCGACGGTGGAATTTTAGAGTGGTAAAGAAATGAAAGGACTTTTTTAAGATATGTCTCGATTGAAATTATTTCACTTCTTAAAGAAAAGAATGATATCTTGAAATATTTAGTAAAATTTTTTTTTGACTTGAAGAAAGATTAAAAGTAATTTTGAAATATGTTCAATGAACAGTGAATATCAATAATCCTTTTTGTATTTATTCATCTGATTTTTTTAGAATTTTACATATTAACCCTTTGCACTCGAATTGTTTTTCATTCGTATTACCAGCAACTCGAAGCGATTTTAGTGAAAAGATCATATTCACATGTAAGTTTGATATACGCATTAAAAGAAATGCATCATTTATAGTGTTATTTGCATTGTCTTCGTAGCGGAGCCCTCGAGCTTGAAGATAAATTTTAAATGACTCCGCTTCGGAGCCCTCGTGTGCAAAGGGTTAATGTCGATCTCAAGTTTAAGTTTTCATCATTATAATATTTATAGCGATGTTTGATGTCTTGGTATTTAAAAGGTGCACAATTTTGACATTCATGGCCCACCGAGATTCGAACACAAAGTCCGTAACACCGAGCTCTTTAACTCAGCCATCATTCCCCACTACATTTTCGACTTTACGTAATTTTTCCTGTAATGATTCAATTGTTGTGCATTTACAGGATAAAAGGCTTTTCTTATTGATGTGTTATCATTTTTAAAGTAATTTTTAATAAACTGACAATACAATATTCTATTATGATATTGAGAAAAAACATAATAAAAATTGGAAAAAAAAAAAAAATGACGTAAAGTAGGAATCGAAAAAAAGTTTTACAATTATATGAATTTTTGGTGTTCGGTTATGAGATCAAAAAAATTCTAAAATATAATTTAATACTATATATTAATATAGATTTTATTTATTATAAATTTCAAATTTTGCATCTCTGTTTTTAATAAAATAGAATTTATTTCCTTCATTAAAACAAAACAATGAGCTTGCGTTTATAGGAAACTTTAACACATCGCATTGATTTAAATCTTTATTTTCGACACAATAAGAACTCTAGTCAAAATACAGAACAAAGAACCAATAAATAACTGTCTCTTAAGGCACTAACAATTACAAAAGAAACACCTAAAAGAAAATAAAAAAGGTGCCAACTCTTTATTTATATTGTGCTCTTGCTTAAAAAAGATTTAAGTCTATCTTGTACATCCATTGCAGGCATACTTTTTTGGTATTCTTCCAAAAGAAATCAATTTTCCCGGAAACAAACTTCACTTTTATCTTCCGGTCTTCCACACTTCGGAAGATGTTCCTCGCCCCCATTTGAAGCTCTTTTGTAGCTTCTCTTTTTATGAGAGAAGCAAAAAAAAGTACAAAAATAAAAAAAAATAAAAAATGGACAAAAATAAAGCTTTTTCAGAAAGAAAGTTTACGAGTATGATGAAAAGTGATAGTGCCTGTTTGGGGTGTGAGAAAGAAGGCGGAAGATAAGAAGTGGCATGGATCACCCTTCTTGCAGAAGCGTCTGAGGTAATTTTGTGGAAATGTTAGCTTCGATTCCTCCACCGCCATAAATGCGGGGGAATTTTAGAGTGCTTACGATTGGTAAAGAAAAATGAAGACTTTTTAAATATGTCTCGATGGAAATTATTTCCCCTTTTTTTAAAAAAAAAATGATATCTTGAAAAATTTAGTAAATTTTTTTTTTTTGACTTGAAGAAGAATTAATGTATTTTTGAAATATGTTAAATGAACAATGAATATCAATAGTTCTTTTTTATTTATTCTTCTGATATTTTTTTATATAATTTTACATATTGATGTCGATCTCTAGTATAAGTGTTTATCTTTTATAATATTTTCACCCGGTGTGTGATGTCTTGGTATTTAGAAGGTTCAATTTGACATTCATGGCCCGCCGAGACTCGAACACGAAGCCTGTGATACCGAGCGCAAATAACTCAGCCATCATTCCCCACTACATTTTCTACTTTGGAAATTTTTCCTGTAATGATACGTCAATAAAAGGCTTTTCTTTTTGATGTATTATCATTTTTAAAGTAATTTTTAATAAAGGGACAATACAATATTCTATTATGATATGGAGAAAAAAATATAATAATTGGAAAAAAAGATTACATAAAGTAGGAATCGAAAAAGTTTTACAATTATGTGAATTTTTTGATGTTCGATTATGAGAACAGAAAACTCTAAAATATCATTTAATACTATATATTTATAGATTTTATTTAGTATAAATTTTTAATATTGCATCTCTGTTTTTAATAAAAACAGAATTTATTTCCTTTATTAAAAAAAAACAATGAGCTTCTATAGTAAACTTCAACACATCGCATTGATTTAAATCTTTATTTTGGCCACATTATGAAATCTCAAAACGCAGGACAAAGAACCAATAAATAATTTTCTTAAGGTACTAACAATTACAAAAGAAACACCTAAGAAATTTGCAGCTATTTATTTATATTGTCCTCTTGCTTTAAAAGACTTAAGGCTATCTTGTACATCAACTGCATGAGGCAAGCAATTTTTTGGTATTCTTCCAAAGATTCTATACGAAAATTGTAATTTTTGTATTGTAGTATCGCGTTTACAGTGGAATGTATAGATGAAAATAATTACAGTGGAATGTATATATATACTTGTAGCACCAAGCGCCAGAGCTCTAGTCACTCGGCCATCAGGTCTAAAACAATTCTAGTACAAAATAAATAAAATTGACAGAAATCATTTCAATAGTTCTCCAATTGAGAAAAAATGTAATTAATGAACAAAAAGTATGCAAATAGAAAAAGAAAAAGTTTTAAGAGCGGAATAAATTTTTAGAGTTTTGTTATAGAATATTTTAAAAAATATCATTAATATAAATTTCAAAATTTGAAATTTGAAATTTTTAAAAAAAAAAAAACATATACTTTTTTTTATTACAACAAAGCCCATGTGCTTGTATCTACAGTAAACTTTAACACATCGCATTGATTTAAATCTTTATTTTCGACACATTAAGAACTCTAGTCAAAACGCAGAACAAAGAACCAATAAATAACTTTCTCTTAAAGTACTAACAATTACAAAAGAAACACCTAACCCTTTATATTGTCCTCTTTCTTTAAAAAAGATTTAAGTCTATCTTGTACATCCATTGCAGGCACAATTTTTCGGTATTCTTCAAAGAAATCAATTTTCACGGAAACAAACTTCACTTTTATCTTCCGGTCTTACACACTTCGGAGGATGTTTCTCGCCCCCTTTGAAGCTCTTTTGTAGCTTCTCTTTTTATGAGAGAAGAAAAAAAAATTCAAAAATACAAATAAATAAAAATTGGACAAAAATAAAGCTTCTTCCAGAAAAGAAGTTTACGAGTATGATGAAAAGTGATAGTGCCTGTTTGAGAAAGAAGTTGGGAGATAAGAAGTGGCATAGATCACCCTTCTTGCAGCAGCGTCTGAGGTAGTTTTGTGGAAATGTTAACTTCGATTCCACCACCACCATCGACGCTGGAATTTTAGAGTGGTAAAGAAATGAAAGGACTTTTTAAGATATGTCTCGAAGGAGATTATTTCACTTCTTAAAGAAAGAATGATATCTTGAAATATTTAGTAAAATTTTTTTGACTTGAAGAAAGATTAAAAGTAATTTTGAAATATGTTCAATGAACAGTAAATATCAATAATTCTTTTTGTATTTATTCATCTGATTTTTTAGAATTTTACATATTAACCCTTTGCACTCGAATTGTTTTTCATTCGTATTACCAGCAACTGCGATTTTAGTGAAAAAATTCACATGTAAGTTTGATATACGCATTAAAAGAAATGCATCATTTATAGTGTTATTTGCATTGTCTTCGTAGCGGAGCCCTCGAGCTTGAAGATTTTTTAAATGACTCCGCTTCGAGCCCTCGTGTGCAAAGGGTTAATGTCGATCTCAAGTTTAAGTTTTCATCATTATAATATTTATAGCGATGTTTGATATCTTGGTATTTAAAAGGTGCACAATTTTGACATTCATGGCCGCCGAGATTCGAACACAAAGTCCGTAACACCGAGCTCTTTAACTCAGCCATCATTCCCCACTACATTTTCGACTTTTTACGTAATTTTTTCCTGTAATGATTCGCCAATTGTTGTGCATTTACAGGATAAAAGGCTTTTCTTATTGATGTTTATCATTTTTAAAGTAATTTTTAATAAACTGACAAGACAATATTCTATTATGATAGTGAGAAAAAACATAATAAAAATTGGAAAAAAAAAAAAATGACGTAAAGTAGAAATCGAAAAAGTCTTACAATTATATGAATTTTTGGTGTTCAGTTAAGAACAGAAAACTCTAAAATATCCTTTAATACTATATATTTATAGATTTTATTTAGTATAAATTTTTAATATTGCATCTCTGTTTTTAATAAAAATAGAATTTATTTCCTTTATTAAAACAAAACAATGTGCTTGTGTTTATAGTAAACTTTAAACATCGCATTGATTTAAATCTTTATTTTGGGCACAATAAGAACTCTAGTCAAAACGCAGAACAAAGAACCAATAAATAACTGTCTCTTAAAGCACTAACAATTACAAAAAAACACCTAAAAGAAAAAAAAAAGGTGCCAGCTCTTTATTTATATTGTGATCTTGCTTAAAAAAGATTTAAGTCTATCTTGTACATCCATTGCAGGCAGGCCCTTTTTTGGTATTCTTCCAAAGAAATCAATTTTCCCGGAAACAAACTTCACTTTTATCTTCCGGTCTTCCTACACTTCGGAGGATGTTCCTCGCCCCCTTTGAAGCTCTTTTGTAGCTTCTCTTTTTACGAGAGAAGCAAAAAAAAAAAAAAGTACAAAAAGTACAAAATAAAAAATGGACAAAAATAAAACTTCTTCCAGAAAAAAAGTTTAAGAGTATGATGAAAAGTGATAGTGCCTGTTTGGGGTGTGAGAAAGAAGGTGGAAGATAAGAGTGGCATAGATCACCCTTTTTCTTGCAGCAGCGTCTGAGGTAATTTTGTGGTAATGTTAACTTCGATTCCTCCACCACCGCACTTAATGCACGGGGGAATTTAGAGTCCTAACGATTGGTAAAGAAATGAAAGGACTTTTTTAAAAATATGTCTCGATGGAAATTATTTGATTTAAAAAAAAATTGATATCTTAAAATATATTAGTAAACGTTTTTTTTTTTTTACTTGAATGAAAGATTAAATGTTATTTTTGAAATATGTTAAATGAACGATGAATAACAATAGTTTTTTTCGTATTTATTCGTCTGATTTTTAGAATTTTACATATTAATGTCGATCTCAAGTTTAAGTTTTCATCATATTACAATATTTTCAGCCATGTTTGATGTCTTGGTATTTAGAAAGAGCAAAGTTTTGACATTCATGGCCTGCAGAGACTCGAACACGAAGCCTGTGACACCCGGGCAGTAATTCAGTCATCATTTCCCACTACATTTTCTACTTTACGTAATTTTTACTGTAACGATTCATCAAACGTTGTGCATTTACATGATTAAAAGGATTTTTCTTTTCATGTATTTTTATTTTGAAAGTAATTTTTAATAAAGTGACAATACAATATTCTATTATGATATTGAGAAAAAAATATAATAATTGGAAAAAATTACGTAAAGTAGAAATCGAAAAAGTCTTACAATTATATGAATTTTTTGTGTTCAGTTATAAGAACAGAAAACTCTAAAATAACCTTTAATACTATATATTTACAGATTTTATTTAGTATAAATTTTTAATATTGCATCTCTGTTTTTAATAAAAGCAGAATTTATTTCCTTTATTAAAACAAAACAAATAGTAAACTTTAACACATCGCATTGATTTAAATCTTTATTTTGGGCACATTAAGTAACTCCAGACAAAACGCAGGACAAAGAGCCAATACGTTCATACAAAAAGTACGTTAAGTAGTAAATGGAAAGAATTTACAGCTGCATAAATTTTTTAGAGTTTTGTTATGACAACAGAAAATTTTAAAATATTATTAATGTTATATTTCACTTGTAAAAAAAAAAATTTTCGTTTATTAAAATAAAGCCAATGTGCTTGCGTCTATAATAAACTTTAACACATCGCATTGAATTAAATCTTTATTTTGGGCGCATTAAGAACTCTAGTCAAAACGCAGAACAAAGAACCAATAAATAACGTTCTCTTAAAGTATTAACAATGACAAAAAGAAACACCTAAGAAGAAGAAAAACAAAGGCATGCAGCTCTTTATTTATATTGTGCTCTTGCTTTAAAAAGACTTAAGTCTATCTTGTACATCAATTGCAGGCCAGGCCCACACTTTTTTGGTATTCTTCCAAAGAAATCAATTTTCCCGGAAACAAACTTCAGTTTTATCTTCCGATCTTCCACACTTCGGAGGATGTTCCTCGCCCCCTTTGAAGCTCTTTTTGTAGGTTCTCTTTTATGAGAAGCAAAAAAAGTACAAAAATACAAAATTGGACAAAAATAAAGCATCTTCCAGAAAAAAAGTGTTACGAGTATGATGAAAAAGTGATAGTGACTGTTTGGGGTGTGAGAAAGGAGGTGGAATATAAGAAGTGGCATAGATCACCTTTCTTGCAGCAGTGTCTGAGGTAATTTTGTGGTAATGTTAACTTGGATTCCTCCACCACCGCACTTAATGCACGTGTTGAATTTTAGAGTTCTAACGATTGGTAAAAAAAAAAAAAATGAAAGGATTTTTTAAAAAATATGTCTCGATGGAAATTATTTCCTTTTTTTTAAAAAAAAAAAAATTGATATCTTGAAGTACTTAGTAAATTTTTTTTTTTTGACTTGAAGGAAGAAAAAAAATAATTTTGAAATATGTAAAATGAACAGTGAATATCAATAATTATTTTTTTTATTCATTTTGTATTCATTTTACATATTAATGTCGATCTCAAGTTTAAGTTTTCATTATAATATTTTCAGCTATGTTTGATGTCTTGGTATTTAGAAGGCGCCCGATTTTGACATTCATGGCCTGCCGAGACTCTAACACGAAGCCTGTGACATTGAGCGCAGTAATTTAGCCATCATTCCCCACTACATTTTCTACTTAACGTAATTTTTCTGTAATGATTCGTCAATTGTTCTGCATTTACAGGATAAAAAGGCTTTTTCTTTTGATGTATTATAATTTTTGATAAAGTGTTAATACAATATTCTATTAAGATATTACAAAAATATAATAATTGGAAAAAAAATTACGTATCAAAAAAGTTTTACAATTATATGAATTTTTGTTTTGTTATGCGAACAGAAAATTCTAAAGTATCATTTAACTAAATATTAAAATAAATTATATTTAGTATAAATTTTTAATTTTACGACTGTTTTTTTTAATAAAAACAGAATTTATTTCCTTTATTAAAACAAAACAAAGTGCTTGCGTCTATAATAAACTTTAGCACTTCTCATTGATTTAAATCTTTATTTTGGACACATTAAGAGCTCTAGTCAAAACGCAGAACAAAGAACCAATAAATAACTTTCTTAAAGTACTAACAATTACAAAAGAAACACCTAAGAAGAAAAAAAAACAAAGGTATGCAGCTCTTTATTTATATTGTCCTCTTGCTTTAAAAAAGACTTAAGTCTATCTTGTACATCAATTGCAGCGAGGCCAGCAATTTTTGAGTATTCTTCCAAAGAAGCCAATTTTCCCGGAAACAAACTTCACTTTTATCTTCCGGTCTTCCACACTCGGAAGATGTTCCCCGCCCCCTTCGAAACTCTTTTGTATCTTCTCTTTTTATGAGCAGGTAAAAAAAAAGTACAAAAATACAAAAAAATAAAAAAATTGGACAAAAATAAAGAAGCTTCTTCAAGAAGAAGTTTACGAGTATGATGAAAAGTGATAGTGTCTGTTTGGGGTGTTAGAAGAAGGCGAAGATAAGAAATTGGCGTAGATCACCTTCTTGCAGCAGCGTCTGAGGGGTAATTTTTGTGGAAATGTTAGCTTCGATTTCTCCACCACCGTACTTTATGCACGTGTTGGAATTTTTGAGTGCTAACGATTGTTAAAGAAATGAAAAGGACTTTTAAAAATATGTTCTCGATGGAAATTATTGGTTAAATAAATATAATAATAATACTAAAATGCTTATTTAAAAAATTACTGAAGGAAAAGAAAACTAATTTCATAACATCAATAATTTTTAAAAATTTATAAATAAATTGAAATATTGAAAAAAAATCAATATATTATAGAAATAATTAAATAGAAATATTGAAATAAATAAATAATAAAATAAAAACGTAATGTCATAAAACTTTATTTATTAATAATTCATTAAGATTCTCTAAAAATTTAAACCTTCAACATCTTTAAATAAAAACTGAATTTAAAGCTTGATCGGTAGATTATTTTATAAAATAAATTTCAATAACACTTAGTTAGAAATTTATTGGTCAGAAACACTGGTTGTACATGAGAGATATCAGTAGTCAATTTTGCCTTATAATGGACTTACCCTTATAAAGGACCTACAGATTTCTACTACCTTTTATTTACATGTTATTAATTTCCCAAAGAATAGTGTTTTAAACTTATTTATATAATTTTTTTTCTCTTTTTCAATTTTTTCATATATTATTAATTGTAATTTACTGATTGTTACTTAAAAATAATATGATTGAAGAATTTAAGAAAAGGAAAAATAGAATTTTATTATTAATTTTTAACACAGTTGAAGCATATGAAGAATGGATAAAATATTAATTACTCATAGATTTTAAAAGATTTTAAATTATTTAATGTGTAGTTAATGCTTCATAAATTTAATATATTTCTTTTTTATCCCAATTTAATTGATTATTTATTTTTTTGAAAAAGATTGACGTAAGATAAATTTAAAATGCGTTTTAAAAGCATCTGAATCAAATTCAATTCTAACATAAAAATTCAAAATAATAAAACAGTAAACTAGTATTTCCCTCACTGACTATTTAATGGATCTATTAAAAAATAATGAACACGTTTTAGTATCAGACATTTAACAAAATCAAAAATATTATTCATTTTTATTATTATACATACATTATTATTACATATTTGTTTTTAAATTATTTAATGAGCAGTTAATGCTGCATAAATTTTTTTTTTGTATCCTAATTTAATTGATTATTTATTTTTTTATAAAAAGTTGAGGTAAGATTAACTTAAAATACTCTTCAAAAGGCTTATCGATCAAATTCAATTCTCACATAAAAACTCAAAATAGTAAAACAGTAAACTATTTCGTTTTCTGACCATTTAAAAAACCTATAACAAAAATAATGATGAAACACGTTTCAGTATCAGATATTTTTGTAGCGATATATATAAAAAGAAATATCAGCTTTAGCCCCCTGATTATTTTTTTTTTTTTCTGTTTTGCTCCAATATTTTTTGCCTGACTTCGTGAACGTGAGACTTCCAAACATTTTCCTTTAACAGCGAGAAATCGCCTTTTTAGATTTAAGCTGAAGGAAGTTTAGCAGAAACTGTTTTTAAAGCATTTTATTTAGTTTTCTTGTTTTAAATTTCATGGACACATTCTTAGCCTCGGAGGAATTTCCTAGTATTTGCTGCTGTTAGCTTCTAATATTATAGAAAGGTTCCTATAGTTTTTAAGCCGTCGAAACCTGAATTTTCTAAAATATTCTTACATCAAACAACTTTTATAAGCTCTCTCGTGCTTTTTTTTTTTAACTTTCTTTTTTGTGAAAAACTGTTTGATCTAAAAATTAAATTGAAAATAATTCATGGATTAGTTTCCAGACAGCTTAAATAAATAAAAATTTACTTTCACTTGCTATTTAAGAAGACATTTCTTTAAAGAATGTTTTTATTTTTTAGAAAATATTTATTTTGTTTATAATTTAGTTAAAATTCAGAATAGTTGGGTTTGTTAAATTATTATTTTTTTTTTTATAACTTGAAGATAAATTAATCTTATTACTACTTGTTTAAAATATAAATTTTTAAATAAAATTGCAATACGTGGATAAATGGCAACATGTGAAATCTGTGATCATTTTTTTTTTCTTTAGAATTTCTAATAGAATTTAGTTTGATGATATTTTAATAAAAACAAAAAAACATATGAAGTTCCATTGAAAAAAACACGGAAAATAAATGAAAGCATAATATATAATGTATGAAACCAGCATCATTATATATTTTTTCATATGAATTGCTACATATTAATCGAACACATAAAAAATTAATAATATTTAATAAAAATAATGATCATGTAAACTGCCTTTATTTTTTTTAATCTAAAATTAATTTCTCCTGTCCATTGTTCAAATTTATCAAAACCATATCAAGATTAACAATAAAAATAACGCAAAAATAATAGAATTTTAGTATTTATTTATAATTAATACAATTTTATAGTTTTTAATAGAATTTAATTTGATGATATTTTTATAAAAAAAAAAAAAAAACGAAGTATTATTAAAAAACTCAGAATTAAAAAAAATTAAATAAAGCCATAATATATAATGAATGTATGGAACCAACACTATCAGACAGTTTTTTATGTAAATTGCTACATGTTAATCTAACACATTAAAAATTAATATTATTTAATAAAAATAATGATCATGTAAACAGCTTTGAATTTTTTAATATAACAGTCATTTCTACTGTCCATTTTTAATTAATCAAAACCATAACAAAATTGACAATAAAAATAACACATAAATCTTTCATTTATTTTGATACATCAAAATAATTTGTGAATGAAATAAAACGAAATTTCAAATAAAAAATTAAATTTTAACAGCATATAAAAATATTTAAAACAAAAGTATATTAAAAAACATCATTACTAACCCTCATAATTACTCCAAGGAAATTTTCTTAAATAATTCGTACTATCGTTTATTCAAATGTTTACAAATTATTGTTGTTTACAAAAAAAAAATTGATTAAATTAGAATAATGATTCTGAAATGTGAATAATAACGCATAAGGAGCTATGACGTCCTTTATCATTATTATTTTTTAGAAAAATTTTCAAGAAAAATAAAATCTCTACAAGAAAGACATTTATTTAATCAGAGAGACTGATAAATTACATTTTGTGAAACTTTACTTTCAGAAATGAATCCATTTGAATTCAGTTCTAAAGCACTCCCATTTATGTGATGGTTCTTTACATGGAGATTCTTAGTGCAGAAAAGCCAGTTTTACAGATTACTATAAGTAAAGTTTCTTGAAATCAAAGAATTGAATCGATTTGAATTAAGCTCTAACGAATTTCTATCGAATTTATGTAGTTTCTTTGCATGGGTGTTCTTAGTGCAAAAAAAGCCAGTTTTACAGATTACTGTAAGTAAAGCGTTTCTAGAAATTAAAGAATTGAATCGCTTTGATTTATGCTCTAACGAATTTATATCGAATTTATGTAGTATTGCATTACATGGTTGTTCTTAACGCAAAAATACCAGTTTTACAGATTACTGTAAGTAAAGCTTTTCTTGAAATTAAAAGAATTGAACAGATTTGAATAATGTTCTAACGTCCATTTAATAAATTTTATTTAAAACTAGTAAAAGACTTTATTTACAAAACTAGTCGAAAAAATAGTTTTGTAAATAAAGTCTTTCTGTTGTTATATTACAAAATTGAAAAATAATTTTCTGACATTCATTCATTTAATAAAGTTTTTAATAATATAATCTTGAAAAGTACTTAAAGATGAGCCTTTATAATGTTGCATAATGTTGTTTATGCTGTTATAGTTTATGCTGTTAAAATGTAACACTAATATTTAATAAACGCCATCAACTTCTTTACACTTAGAAGGAATAATTGTCAATCTATTGATAACTGATAAACATAATATCCAAAACGCTAGTCTACTGATAAATCCCACTAAAAATGGCCCCAACTTCAATAACCCCTTAAATAAATCATTCTAAAATACTACATTTTTGTAATTTATAAATATAAAATTATTTTGAATTTTTTCTGGAAAATATATTTTAAATATTATATAAATGCTCATAAAAATTATACCTACAAACAAATACAATTTTAGTAGCATTTCATAAAAACATTCCAACCACGAACAAAAATGCCCATGCAACTTGGATTTGGTGCATTTAACTGGGAACTTCAGCCAGCTAAATCTAGAATTCGCCCACCAATTCCTAGAATTCTGTGTACTAAAACACGCGAAATGTTTTATCTGAATCATTTGCGTGTCATTTACCACAGGCAGTGAATGCGTTTCGAATGTCCAGTGGCCGTGTCTATCTTCCACTTTTCGGTCTCATACATTAAAGGGCATATTGTCTAGCGGCATAATCTACATAAATAAACCCTGATCATACATACCGGGATGCGTTTTAGATAAAACTTGTGCGTGGTCTTTGTATACTGTATAAATTGTAATAAATATCTACGGAACTAAACATTCTCCTTCCATGTCCTATGTGTGGGCATTGTTTTATATCTTATGGGAATAAATTTAACATTAAAATACACAAAATGTTATTTAAGTAATGATTGTATATTAATTGTATTTAATGAATTGTGTATTGAATTATAAATTTACATATTTCATATTATTTAAAAACACCAGCTGAATATAATATGTAAGTTTTAAATAACCATGTAAGAAAATAAATGATTTGTTCTTATTATTTTAAAATTATTCGTAGTATCCAAAGAAACTAAAAAATTTTTTTTTAAATATTGTAATCTCTTATATTGAAAATCATATCTAGTATCTTGTATATCAAATATTTTTTAAATCTTAATTCACATTGCACACTAAATAAAACTTGCTAAAAAATATATTTTCCATGACAGCAAAAAAAAAAAACTTTAAATTATGGATGTTGAACATTTATTTGGAAAACAAACTTTTACCAAAATTCTGATACATTTAAAATCAAAAACCTTTTTAAACAAATAGAAATGTTCCTTTTTTGTACAAAGTCCTGTTTATAATCATTATTTCATTAATACCTTGGTAAACATTTTATACGTGAAAAAAAAAAAAAACTAGTACATTGAATGAAAAGTATTTCTAATCTAATAAAATATATTGTTCTTTTTCTTTAATGTGTTCTTGTTTTAAAATTAAATTACGATATTCCTTGCTGATTTTTTATAATAACGTAATTTGAAGACAAAAATCATCAATATATTATATATATATATTTAGCCTTTATATTACTTACTTTTAATTTAATTTTAAATATATTTCTAAAGGGAAGTTTTCTTGATGAATAATAAATTAAATAGAACATACTAGCAAGTTTAAACCTGAAGAAACTAAACTAGTCTAAACTATTCTAACTTTGACTAAATAACTAATTAAAATGCATAACACAATAAAAATGTTTCTTTTTTTCTTAAATGAAAGTTGATTTTTTTGTTAATGGATAATGCATTTAAAAACTAATCATTAATAAATGGATGGATAATGCATTTTTAAAACTATCTTTAAACAAAAAAAAATTTTATAATAATGAATTATTTTTCTTTTATTTCACAAAGGATCTCATTTCTGATTTCCCTGTAAATGTAAATTGTGATGAATGTTAATAAATGTTTAACTTAAATGTATAAGCAATTAAAAGGTTTCACAATATTTCTTTCTTCATTGCATTCATATTATACAAAAACAATGGTATAAACATCCATAATGTAATTAATAATGTGTAATATTACAAACATCGTAATTTATATATTCAAACATCATTACATATTAATAACATCAATGAGTAATATTACAAACATGCAAAATCGAACATCGTGTAGTATAAAGTATATCATTTAATTAACATAATTTTTACATTAGTTGCATCATTTAAGATATTTCTGTAGAAATATTTTGAAAAAAAAGCTGCAAATTAACCACTTACATACTTAAACTTACATGACGGAAGTGTGTATTAAATTAAAATTAAAAATCCTGAAGTGAAATTTAAAACTAAAATAATTTCTGGATTTTAATGAAAATAAATACTTTATAACAAAATTATTTCAAAAATTTATTTTTGACTTATTTTCAGTTTTTTCTCAAAAATGCAAAAACAAATTTTAAAATTATAATGGGAACAATTTTTGATAAAATTTTCTCAGTTTTATCCATAATGGCTTATGTCTGTAAAAGGTTTAATGTACAATTTTTCAAAGAATTTGACTTTTTGAAATCAGGTCTTACATCTTCAGAAACCGAACAGGATGTTCCAATGTCTCACAAACTACAAAAACACTTCTTCACTTTCGTTTCCTTATCTCCTGAACATTAGTTTTCACTCAACAACCAAGAGACTGTGGATTCCATTATGAGAAGAATAGGCCAACTGCTGGAAAAAAAGAGAGCCTTAAATGCTTTTCCGATTCCATTCCCAACTGTTTTCCAATAATGGTTATGGGGTACTTACCTAAAGATGGAAGATTAGAATACAGGTTATGCCTCTAAATCTCTTAGCCCAGTGTTTTCTCTCTTTCTTCTGATATAATATAGTGCTATTTTTAAAGCATAACATAAGAACAAAAATATTATTTTTATAATATTTTCTTAAAATTTCTACCAAAATTATGTTACTAGCAAATAAAGACAAAAATGTTAATAAAATTTAAGAAATCTTATTACACTTGACATAGAAAAAAACAATATAATATATTTAACAGTCAAAAGAACTCTTTATATAAGAAATCAAACCAGAACTCTTTATATATGTAACTTGAACTTGTATATGAACAAGTTCAAGTTATCAACTCTTTATATAAATACAGTATACTTGAAATAGAAAAATCACTATATTGTATTTAAAAGTCAAAAAGAACTCTTTAAATAAGAAACCAAACTAGAACTCTTTATATATTAAACCGTATGTTCCAGTCCAAAATGAAAGCAGCATTGTGGGGGTAGTGTTACTTGTGTCAGTAGCATATCTTCAATCTGCATGGCCTTCTGTGTAGTGCTAAATGAGTAATAGCGGTTCAACCCTTGCTTATGGCATAAAAAGATAACTGTCTCTATAAAAAAATGGAGAAAATTTTTTTTTTTTCTAATTACATTCGAAAAAAAACAAGAAACCAAATAAATAAGAAATCATATTTTATTTGGAAAACATATTATCTTATATATAATCGATATAGTTAATTATATATAAAAATGTTATTTTAACAAATATTTATTAAATATAAATAAAAGATATAATTAAAAATTCGTTTTTGTTACATTAAATGTATATAACTTAAGATAAACAGCATTTTTCTAAATTTGATAAAATAAAAATTTTCTAAGATCAACATATGAAATTAAAAAATAAAATTATGTATATTATTTTTTATTATCATATATAATCCGTTTATGGTTAATTAGATATGAAAAATTTTATCTTAACAAATAATTATAAAATATGAATAAAAGATATAAAAAAAAATTCGTTTTCTTAAATATGTATTTAATTTAAGATAAATAGGATTATCCTAAAAAAATATATTTTGGTGAAAGACTTTTTAGATCAATTTATAAAATTAGAAAATCAAATATGTACAATATTTTTATCTATCATATATAAACCATATAATTAATTAGATATGAAAAATTGTATCTTAACAATTATTTTTTAAATATAAATAAATGATATAATTAAAAAATTTGTTGTTATTACATTTAGTTTATATAATTTAAGATAAATAAGATTTTCCTAAATTTGTTTGGCTGAAAACTTTTAGATCAACATATAAAATGATAAAATCTAATTATGTATATTATTTTTATTTTTAATAGGCAGATCTAAATTAAAAACAACAAAGTAATAAGATGTATTTATAAACTTATTAGATTACAAGAGTTTCATGTTGCAGAGAAATTTTATTTAGAAATTACGTAAATTAACAAACCTAGCTGTTTTGTTACTAAAATAACAAATTCATTTATTTAAGAAATTTTATATTATTTGATAATTTTTTATTTATTTGAAACATATTTAAATACTTTAAAAATACATTTTATTTCACCTTTTATAATTTATCATATTGGGAAGATTGAATTACATTATTTACTTCCAGTTTAGATTTAAATCTCACACTATTTTTTAACTAATTAACATAAAATTTACTAATTTTTGTTATGAATACTTTGAATAAAAGATTCTAAGTAGTTAAAGTATATAAACTCATTTCATCCTTATTATTACTGGATAAATAAAAATAATAATATAAGAGCTTAATTAAAAAATTAATTTTAACTGAGCAAAAACAAAACAATCTTAATAGTATCAAGATTTTTAAACCATTCAGAGCAAAAAAAATATATATATAAACCTAATATAATAAAACCCTATTTATTAATATTTCAACAGGCTTCTCAAAATATTTAAACATTCAGCAGTTTTAAATAAAAACTGAACTTAAAATTTGGCGTTAAAATTCCATACAAGATTTCAAAACATGCCAAACAATTGCCAAAACGATGCCAAACAAACAAAAATAATTCTTTTAATACAAATATAAATAAAAATTTATTTTATTTCTTCTTTTTATAATTTTATATTGGGAAGATTGAATTAAATTATTTACTTCCAGTTTAGATTTAAAAATAATATTTTTTAACTAATTGATATAACGTTTATTAATTTTTGTTATACATATTTTGAATAAAAGACTCTAAGTAGTTAAATTTAATGTACTTTAAATATTTAGAATCTTTTATTGTAAATATTTTTATAGTAAAAGTTATATCAATTAGTTGAAAACATTTTCTTGTTGATAAAAAAAAATAAAATATTAATAAAAATTAATCATAACATCAAGAATTAAGCTTTTTTTTAAATACACAGAACTTAAAAACGATAAAAAATAAATAAATAAAAACTAATATCATAAAAACCCTATTTATTAATAATTCATTAAGCTTTTCAAAATATTTAAACATTCAACAACTTTGAATAAAAAATGAACTTAAAACTTGCGTAAAATTCCACACAAGATTTCAAAACGATCCCAAACAAATGCCAAAACAAATGCCAAACAAAAAAAAGAATTTTTCCGGCATAACTTTCATATGGGTTGTAAATTGAAGTTAGGCAATCGAAATTCCCAAGTAATATCTGGTGGGCTTTCTTTTCTTATTTAACATCAATAACTCTCTATGCAAGATAGTAAAGACGACATACACTTCCAAGAACATCGACGACTGGATATTATATCTGGGGAAATCTCGAAACGACATATGCTACTGTCACATAACCCTGATTCCATCATTTCTCTCAGCCATCCACGACAGCCAGGAGAAGAACTGCCACTAGAAGAAGATTCTTTTTTCTATTTCTTTTATCGGCAACAAACATTTTATTACGGGTCGGGATGTACAGATGTTGGTCGGGCATCACGCAATGCTTTTTGATTGATTTGGGATCGGGGCTAAAACCCAGGGGGCAATGGGGGAGGAGGCATGAGAAGTTGGTGGAGGAATTACTACGTGTGAGATTTTGGATGAATCCCTGTTGAAGGATGTGGTCCAGGGACTGTAGTAGAGCTTTGTACATAGAGCATTGTGGAATAATGTGTGCTGTGTTGAAAATGGAAGTGATAGTTTGAAATATCATTTTTATTAACAATAGAATGAGTCGACAAAGAACAATATCTTTGAAAAATAAAGAGGAAATATTGCGTTTAATATCTTTGAAAACTAAATAACAAATTATTTTATGGAAAGAAATATTATAATAAATTACTTTTACCTAAAATGAATTTCAATTAATATTCTGTTAGATTCACGTGGTGTCTTATAGAATTCACACTTAAAAATAATGATGAAATGAATTAAATTTAATGCCCTATAGAATCTTTTGTTCAAAATATGTATAATAAAAAATCAGTAAAGGTCATATCAATTAGTTAAAAAAAATTTTTGTTGGTTAAATAAATATAATAATAATACTAAAATGCTTATTTAAAAATTACTGAAGGAAAAGAAAACTAATTTCATAACATCAATAATTTTTTAAAAAAATTTATAAATAAATTGAAATATTGAAAAAAAATCAATATATTATAGATATAATAAAAATAGAAATATTGAAATAAATAAATAATAAAATAAAAAACGTAACGTCATAAAACTTTATTTATTAATAATTCATTAAGATTCTCTAAAAATTTAAACCTTCAACATCTTTAAATAAAAACTGAATTTAAAGCTTGATCGGTAGATTATTTTATAAAATAAATTTCAATAACACTTAGTTAGAAATTTATTGGTCAGAAACACTTGGTTGTACATGAGAGATATCAGTAGTCAATTTTGCCTTATAATGGACTTACCCTTATAAAGGACCTACAGATTTCTACTACCTTTTATTTACATGTTATTAATTTCCCAAAGAATAGTGTTTTAAACTTATTTGTATAATTTTTTTTTCTCTTTTTTCAATTTTTTCATATATTATTAATTGTAATTTACTGATTGTTACTTAAAAATAATATGATTGAAGAATTTAAAAAAATGAAAATAGAATTTTATTATTAATTTTTAACACAGTTGAAGCATATGAAGAATGGATAAAATATTAATTACTCATAGATTTTAAAAGATTTTAAATTATTTAATGTGTAGTTAATGCTTCATAAATTTAATATATTTATTTTTTATCCCAATTTAATTGATTATTTATTTTTCTGAAAAAGATTGACGTAAGATAAATTTAAAATGCGTTTTAAAAAGCATCTGAATCAAATTCAATTCTAACATAAAAATTCAAAATAATAAAACAGTAAACTAGTATTTCCCTCACTGACTATTTAATGGATCTATTAAAAATACATTTTATTTATTATAAATTTCAAATTTTGCGTCTCTGTTATTTAAAAATAGAATTGCATTTCCTTTATTAAAAACAAAACCAATGTGCTTGCGTTTATAGTAAACTTTAACACGTCGCATTGATTTAAATCTTTTATTTTCGGCCCATTAAGAACTCTAGTCAAAACGCAGAACAAAGAACCAATAAATAACTGTCTCTTAAAGCACTAACAATTACAAAAGAAACACCTAAAGAAAATAAAAAAGGTGCCAACTCTTATTTATATTGTGCTCTTGCTTAAAAAGATTTAAGTCTATCTTGTACATCCATTGCAGGCATACTTTTTTTGGTATTCTTCAAAAAATCAATTTTCGGAAAACAAACTTCACTTTTATCTTCCGGTCTTCCACACTTCGGAGGATATTCCTCGCCCCCTTTGAAGCATCTTTTTGCATCTTCTCTTTTTTTACGAGAGAAGCAAAAAAAAAAAAAAGTACAAAAAGTACAAAAAAAATAAAAAATGGATAAAAATAAAACTTCTTCCAGAAAAAGAAGTTTAAGAGTATGATGAAAAGCGATAGTGCCTGTTTGGGGTGTGAGAAAGAAGGTGGAAGATAAGATGTGGCATAGATCACCCTTCTTGCAGCAGCGTCTGAGGTAATTTTGTGGTAACGTTAACTTCGATTCTCCACCACCGCACTTAATGCAGGGGGGAAATTTAGAGTCCTAACGATTGGTAAAGAAATGAAAGGACTTTTTGTTAAATATGTCTCGATGGAAATTATTTCGATTTAAAAAAAAAATAGATATCTTAAAATATATTAGTAAACTTTTTTTTTTTTACTTGAATCAAGATTTAAATGTTTTTTTGAAATATGTTAAATGAACGATGAATAACAATAGTTTTTTTTCGTATTTATTCGTCTGATTTTTAGAATTTTACATATTAATGTCGATCTCAAGTTTAAGTTTTCATCATTACAATATTTTAAGCCATGTTTGATATCTTGGTATTTAGAAAGAGCAAAATTTTGACATTCATGGCCCGTAGAGACCTCGAACACGAAGCCTGTGACACCCGGCGCAGTAACTCAGTCATCATTTCCCACTCACATTTTCTACTTTACGTAATTTTTACTGTAACGATTCATCAAACGTTGTGCATTTTACATGATTAAAAGGATTTTTCTTTTTCATGTATTTTTATTTTGAAAGTAATTTTTTAATAAAGTGACAATACAATATTCTATTATGATATTGAGAAAAAAATATAATAATTGGAAAAAAAAATTACGTAAGTAGAAATCGAAAAAGTCTTACAATTATATAGAATTTTTGTGTTCAGTTATAAGAACAGAAAACTCTAAAATATCCTTTAATACTATATATTTATAGATTTTATTTAGTATAAATTTTTAATATTGCATCTCTGTTTTTAATAAAAGCAGAATTTATTTCCTTTATTAAAACAAAACAATGTGCTTGTGTTTATAGTAAACTTTAACATCGCATTGATTTAAATCTTTATTTTGGGCATTAAGTAATCCAGACAAAACGCAGGACAAAGAGCCAATACGTTCATACAAAGTACGTTAAGTATAAATGGAAAGAATTTACAGCTGCATAAAAAGTTTTGTTATGACAACAGAAAATTTTAAAATATTATTAATGTCTTGTAAAAAAAAATATTTTCGTTTATTAAAAATAAAGCCAATAACTATAATAAATCTTAAACATCGCATTATTAAATCTTTACGCATTAAGACAAAAGAAACACCAATAAATAACGTTCTCTTAAAGTATTAACAAGAAAAACAAGAAAACAAAGGCATGCAGCTCTTTATTTATATTGTGCTCTTGCTTTAAAAAACTTAAGTCTATCTTGTACATCAATTGCAGGCCAGGCCCACACTTTTTTTGGTATTCTTCCAAAGAAATCAATTTTCCTGAAACAAATTTCAGTTTTATCTTCCGGTCTTCTACACTTCGGAGGATGTTCCTCGCCCCCTTTGAAGCTCTTTTGTAGGTTCTCTTTTTATGAGAGAAAAAAAAAAAAGTACAAAAATACAAAATTGGACAAAAATAAAGCATCTTCCAGAAAAAAAGTGTTACGAGTATGATGATGAAAAAGTGATAGTGACTGTTTGGGGTGTGAGAAAGGAGGTGGAATATAAGAAGTGGCATAGATCACCTTTCTTGCAGCAGTGTCTGAGGTAATTTTGTGGTAATGTTAACTTGGATTCCTCCACCACCGCACTTAATGCACGTGTTGAATTTTAGAGTTCTAACGATTGGTAAAAAATGAAAGGATTTTTAAAAATATGTCTCGATGGAAATTATTTCCTTTTTTTTTAAAAAAAAAAAATTGATATCTTGAAGTACTTAGTAAATTTTTTTTTTTTTTTGACTTGAAGGAAAAAAAAAATATTTTTTTGAAATATGTAAAATGAACAGTGAATATCAATAATTATTTTTTTATTCATTTTGTATTCATTTTACATATTAATGTCGATCTCAAGTTTAAGTTTTCATTATAATATTTTCAGCTATGTTTGATGTCTTGGTATTTAGAAGGCGCCCGATTTTGACATTCATGGCCTGCCGAGACTCTAACACGAAGCCTATGACATTGAGCGCAGTAATTTAGCCATCATTCCCCACTACATTTTCTACTTAACGTAATTTTTTCTGTAATGATTCGTCAATTGTTCTGCATTTACAGGATAAAAAGGCTTTTTCTTTTGATGTATTATAATTTTTGATAAAGTGTCAATACAATATTCTATTAAGATATTACAAAAAAATATAATAATTGGAAAAAATTACGTATCAAAAAAGTTTTACAATTATATGAATTTTTGTTTTGTTATGCGAACAGAAAATTCTAAAGTATCATTTAATACTAAATATTAAAATAAATTATATTTAGTATAAATTTTTAATTTTACGACACTTTTTTTTAATAAAAACAGAATTTATTTCCTTTATTAAAACAAAACAAAGTGCTTGCGTCTATAATAAACTTTAGCACTTCTCATTGATTTAAATCTTTATTTTGGACACATTAAGAGCTCTAGTCAAAACGCAGAACAAAGAACCAATAAATAACTTTCTCTTAAAGTACTAACAATTACAAAAGAAACACCTAAGAAGAAAAAAACAAAGGTATGCAGCTCTTTATTTATATTGTCCTCTTGCTTTAAAAAGACTTAAGTCTATCTTGTACATCAATTGCAGGCGAGGCCAGCAATTTTTGGTATTCTTCCAAAGAAACCAATTTTCCAGGAAACAAACTTCACTTTTATCTTCCGGTCTTCCACACTTCGGAAGATGTTCCCCGCCCCCTTCGAAACTCTTTTGTATCTTCTCTTTTTATGAGCGAAGTAAAAAAAAAAAAGTACAAAAATACAAAAAAATACAAAAATTGGACAAAAATAAAGCTTCTTCCAGAAAAGAAGTTTACGAGTATGATGAAAAGTGATAGTGTCTGTTTGGGGTGTTGAGAAAGAAGGCGAAAGATAAGAAGTGGCGTAGATCACCCTTCTTGCAGCAGCGTCTGAGGTAATTTTGTGGAAATGTTAACTTCGATTTCTCCACCACCGCACTTTATGCACGTGTTGGAATTTTTGAGTGCTAACGATTGTTAAAGAAATGAAAGGACTTTTTAAAAATATGTTCTCGATGGAAATTATTTCACTATTTAAAAAAAAAAAATTATATCTTGAAATATTTAGTAAACTTTTTTTTTTTACTTGAAGAAAGTTTAAATGTATTTTTGAAAAACGTTAAATGAATAGTGAATATTAATAATTATTTTTGTATTTATTCTTCTAGAATTTTAGAATTTAACATGTCAATGTCGATATAATTATAAAGCATTAAGCGATTTTTGATGTCTTAGTATTGTAAAGGCGCTGAATTTGACATATCTTTGACACTAAGAACCATTTTTCAAATTCAAAGCTGAAATATTTTTGAGAATACCTCTCTATATATTTTTAATAACAAGTCAAAAATACATAAAATAAGGGACTTGACAAACATAAGAAAATAATATAATGGAACTAGTAACATATAGAAATTAATCCAATATCAAAGACCATTACTAACTAGCTAACACCCCAGCAAATCTTGTCCCTTGATGGTCAAGACCGTCATTCTGGATTCCGAGACATAAAATGTTTCTTTTTTGTATGATAACGTAGTCAGTCCTACGTCAGCGTTTTACAATCATTTTAGACTATGATATATGGTTTAAAACGTATTTCGTATCCTTGCAAGCAATACGATAAAGATTCGGTTAGTAATTGGTGTCAAATGCTAAAACGAGAGAGAATACTTACCGTCTTCCATCAATCCCGACTATGCATAGGTCGGGACTGATGGAAGCCCGTGGTCTTTAGCTCCCTTATACCAAAAAGCGAACAGTCGATTAGTCATAAAAACAAAAACTGTAATCATTGCTCTTTCAGAAGATATTATTCAACTATATTCGAATTGGAGGCAGAAGTTGGTCTGGGTTCCGACTTTTTCACGTCACTAAGTTAGACAATTGGATTGATCATAAATGTGAATACGATAAAGCTGCTCTCTGCCAGACAGTCGTGACCGAACCATAATTTTAATTGGTGGTTGAAGGGGGTCTTCTATAGCTGCATCATACCACAAACGGATAACGTGTTAGTCATAAACACCAACAATTGTGGAATTGGTTGCAGAAGTTGGTCTAGATTCACAGCTTTTCTGGAAACCTTTCAGAACACAAAGGCAAAAATTCGGATGAGTCATAAATGCCCTTTTTAATACTCTTTTTATATTAGTTTCACCTGTATGTTTGTTTGCGACTGACTCTTTGGGCTCGATTTTGCCCTACTTTAAGCGATCAGATTTAATTTAAACCTTTTAGACTTATCAAGGACCGAAGACACTAAAATATTTTGATAAGTTTATTATCTCATAATGATTAGGATTGCCAGGATTAGTGATTTTATTTTAACTTATGAAGAGCAATTTAGCCCATGCAGAATGAAAGCACCTAAGACATTCAAACCTACGTGGGATAGTGACACAACGGATAACGCGCCCTACTACGGATCAGGAGATTCCCTGTTCGAATCCTGGCTAGCTCGACATATTCGCATTTAGCCTTTGTTTTATTCACAATTAAATTATTGTAAGAACTATAGTTCCAGTCCTCCGTACCGGGATCTCGTTTAATTATCATAGTTTAAAAACACGCTTTTAGAGTTAAACAAACTAAAACAATTATAGTTAAAAAACATGCTTTTAGAGTTAATAAATTAAAAGTAAAAATTTATTGTTAACATAAGGAAAAAAAGGAACGTCACGGTTCTAAAAGCGTGGGGTGCTCGATATCAATCATTATAATTTTTCACTAGTTTCATTCCGAAATGCAGAGTTAGTTTAAAAATGTCATACAAAGCACCCCATGCTTTAGAACAGTGACATTCATTTTCTCGTCAGTCATTTTATTCTTATGTTAACAATTATTTTTTACTTTTTAGATTGATTAACTCTAAAAGCGTGTTTTTTTTAAACTATAATTTTTAACAGTCTTGACACAACCAAAGTGGGAATTAGGTTACATACTCAGGACAGAGACCATCTAGAATGCTTACAAGATCTCTCTGCAACACCGTTTAAGTCTTGATTTTGTCATGCCATCTATTCTAGGATATTTCTTACACAAAAATATTTGATGTAGACCTTCATTGAATGTTAAGAGATTTCGGAATCTGTTGGTTGCAGTAATTGTAAATCATTTCCTGAAGGAAAATCACCTAGTTTGTTAACAAAGAAGTCCAGAAATGCACTTCACGTTGATTGGTTGATTTTATTTTTACAAAGGCCAAGCAATTCTCGACAGAAAATTGTATTTTGCTTTGGAGATCTACTGTATTTTCTAACTTAAATAATAATAATTGATTCGTAATTTTGATAATCAATTACGCTGGAATGCATTTATTCATTGTATTTGATAAATGTTGTATAATTTTATTCATCTTCACTTTTCCAAAAAGAAAAAGAAATATTTATAATGTTAGATCTTTGCTAAATATAAGAATATTTTCCAGATGAGGCTGAAAAAAAAACGATAGATTTCAGAAATAGGTATGGAGGCTTATTTATTTAATTATTTATTTTTTTTTATTAAAGACTGAATATTCGGTGAAATATAATTTCTAGTTGAAAAGTAAAAGATATAATGAGTAATGTTCACTGGGTTTGTATGAAAATTCTTCTTCATTGGTGCAACAGCCCAATGAAGAAGAATTTTCAATGCTGGCAGATTTCGAAACAGTAAATGTTTACTTAGTAGGGCTGTCAGCTCTATGCCCAACAGACTGGGATCATATCAGACTGGGACCTACGGTTTAAAGTGAATTCCGAACCACTACAAACACCCGTGGTACCGCTGGGACTCGAGCCCGAAACCGATGTCACCAAGCACCAGAGATCTAGTCACACTGCCATCAGGCCCTGTATTGAAGATTAAAATTTATTATAAAGTTCTAATGCATAGAGGAATTTTATTTTATATTTTAATATCTCAATGTTATGTTAATCAATAAATATTTTTGAATTTAACGCTATTTTAACTAATGAGATTATTATATGTAATGAATTGAACAAGTTATTAAAAACGTAAGATAAATATCATGTTTTATTTCCCCTTTTCATTTTCCAATTTGTTATATTAACCCTTTGAACTTTTTTTTTGTCTGCTTTTATAGGAATAAATTGTTTAATTATTTATTTTTTTTTTTTAAATTTCATCCCAACTTCAAAAAAATAAAATGTAAAACTTGTTACTAAATATAATTCACGGATATATATTTTTTATTCATTTTCAATTTTTATTATTTATTAATTTAATTTTTGAAACGTAACAGAAGAGATTTTTTCTCCAAGATATAACTGCTGAACTTTTCTAAGCCCTTTATTTACTTTGAAGTTTATTTTTTTCTAAGTCTTTAATACATTTCTTAATTAGTTACATTAAAATATTATTAAATGTATTTAATAAACCTTTTTTACATACTTGTCTTTTATTCTCAGATTCAAAAATGCAAATATAAAAAATAATTTGGTTTTTATATAGTCGATAAGTTTTTATAAAATTTCAAAAAAAATATTTCTTTATCATTTAGGAAAATAGATTAATTATTAGCTTAACTATATATATTAAGCTTATAATTACAAAGTTTATTGCAAGTTTGTAACAATTAAAATAAGCTTATGTTGAAGTCAATCGCTATGAACAATGGAAAAAAAAATATTTTTCTTTTCATTTTTTGATTTTTAAGAGCTTTTTTTTTTTTTTTCAAGATCTTCCATACTGTTTTTATATATAATTTTATTTTTATTTGATTATTTATTTATTTTTTTAATTATAAAGTGGCTCTCAATAATACTAATTAACTTAATTAGTTAATAAAATTACGAATTTCATTGACATATTTTTTTTATCCATTATTAGATTTAAATTTTTCTTAACAAAACTGCATCAAATTTTCAAAAAATAAATATTTTTTTTTTTTTTGAAAAATCAGTAATCAAACCTTAACAAAAAAGTTATCTCACAAATTCTTCGTACACTCAGAAAAATATCTTCACACATTAATAAACATTGCAGTGACGCATATTATGCTCATATATTGGTATGGCGGCCTGATGGCCAACTGGCTGGTGCTCTGGCCGTTTGTACCAAAAGCTTCAGGTTAGAATCCTGGCGGTGGCATGGATGTTTGTTGTTGGTTCGGAATCCACGTTAAACTGTAGGTCTCGGTCTATTTAGCCTAAAGTGTACAAAAGATGACAGTAGAGCGACAAACCAAACCATATATTGGTATATTCGTCCTTGGAGGAGGTTATGGCATTAATTAAATTCTGCATAATCGGCAACTTTGAAATGTTCACGAAAGTAAAATTTTTAGCTTCCGAAAATGGTGAGCATAAAGTGAATATGATTATTGAAATATTAGATTTGAGAGGAGATGTTGATACAAATATATAATTTATTTTCTACAACGCCAAGCCTAAACTACAAGTAACCAACTTATAATTTTTGAAAAAAATGAAACACTCTATCTACAGTTGCCACACATCTTTTGTTATTTTTCTCTCTGTGGACCTGAATGGCCGAGTGGCTAGCGCACTGGTGTTCGGTACCACAGGTTTCGCGTTCGAGTCCCAGAAGTGCCATGAATGTTTGTAAGGGTTCGAATCCACTTTAAACCGTAGTTCTCGGTCTAATAGGACCGTAGAGCGTTGCGGGGTAGTGTTACTCCGCGTCCGTGTCTTATCTTCAAGTTACAAGCGCCCCCTGGGTAATGCAAAGTGAGTACCGTCGGTGCAGCTCTTGCCTTAAGGCATCCAAGTCAGCTAAGTGTTTGCCAGCTGCATTAGAAAATAAATTTCTCTCTGTAAGACGTCCACTATATAGTTCTCGTGTGAATCCATGATGGATCCAGTTTATTTAAACAGTTTTTTTTTTTTCTCTCCACGTGATGTCTGCTATATAGTTCTAGTGTGAATTCATGGTGGATTCTTGTTTCTGTCAATTATCAATCGCTTTTTTGTGGGTGTGTTTCTGCTTTATTCTTCGATCATTGCAGTTTTTAGTTTGGATTTCGTTTTAAAATTGGATATTCTTGTTGAAACTGTGATCACTTCAAATGTGTTTTAGTGAGTTTAAATACAGTGACAGATGTACTATTTTCAAAATTTGTGCACAATTATAGAGACAAAAAGGCGACTGTCGACAATCTTGTGCTTTGGATCGCTATATATTGAAATAAATTGTATTTTTTATTCCAAGAAATTAAATGAATAAAAAAGAAAATTTGTTTTTAAATGAACTTTAATATAATATAACCCATATTTTTACATTCTTATTGATAATATATCCCTTATTTTTTCCGGGGTAAACAAATAAATAAATTGATTACAAAAAAATTATACTATTGTGGAAATTCTGGTATGAAAATTTGAAATCTGTTTTTTGCCAGTTATACAAGTTCACAGTTTTAAACATTTAGCTTTCAAATTTTACACGAAAATAGGTATGACCAACGTTAGACCGTGATCTACTTTAAAATTTTAATTTCATAATACTTTTTAATTATCTACCTTTTCTTTAATGATAAGGTTCGTTTTTTATGAGTAATTTTTATAGACCCTAATGTCTTGAATGGTGATATTTTTTAATTTTCTTTACGATCAGAATACATTGTTAAAAGAGTGTTGAATTTTGAGGCAGACAATTCCGATATACCATATGTTTTGTTTTATTTATGCGAAAACCTACAATACATACTCTTTGAATGTAATATCTTAATATTTATATGTATTATAATTATAATATCTGTATATATATATTACTAATATCTTATAATCTTACAGTGTAATATGAGGTAAATGCTATTTTAAATTACCAGAATATTCCTGAAATTTTAATTCAAATTACTTTTTTTTACTTGAAACAAAACATTTTTTGTTTGCAAAGTATTAGTATTAAAAGAAACTACTTTGTAATCATTAAACTGCATTGCTTTTCTCTTCTTATTGAATAAAATTCTCTTCAGAGCAGTTTTTGAAATATGGTCTACTAACATATTAGAGAACAAATAATTATATTTACTATCTCTCTTCATATATATATATATATATTTATTTATTTATTTATATTAAAAACTAATTTTTAATTATTAATTCATTTTTAATTATATGAAAATTATCACTTGAATGTATTGTAACTGTATCTGTAATGTAAATTTCTGTAAATTTTCTCTACTGGAACATACAAACAAGCATCCATCCATCCCTTTATATAGATATTTACATTACAGTTAAAGTTATAATACATTTATGTTACAATTTTAATTTAATTCAAAATTAACTAAGAAATTAAAATTGTTTTTTTTTCCTAAGCATGAAATAAAAAAAATCAATGAAAGAAATTGAAATTCTATGTGTTATATATAATTTATCTACATTGAGTATACTAAGACACACATCCATCCATCCATGTATGTAGATATATATAATTGGATAAGAAAATCACCCCAAGTCAACTATTAAAAAATCATAACTATTATCAGCTGCCCTCATTCCTATTTTCTTTCCGTAACTTAAGAGACCCTAACTGTATCATTTCCTCTGAAAGCAAAACTACAATAACGTCCCACCAAGGAATTCGGAATGAAGATCATGGCTTATATTCGCCTCCCTGAGAGTATGGGAAGAACTTTTGAGAGATCAAGTTATTCTTGCAGGAAAAGAGGAGAATACTCTTCTGGGTTTTCCTTCTATGCTATGCTGTTTATTTTTAGACGACAACGGGAGAAGTTCTTTTTCTTAATTGAAGGCTTGTTCCTTACCTGGTGTTTGTGTAGGAAAGACTCGTCAATGTTTTCTTGAAACATTGTTTTGGTTTTGAATGCCTTTCGAATAAAAAAGGTTCTTGAAAGGTGTTGTTTTAATTTTGTCTTCTTCTGTCAACAATTGGGAATTGTGTATCGTACAATACTGTCATCCAGTAATGGCAATTAAGTTTATTTATTTTGTGTAAGGAGATCTAAGGAAGATCTTTATATAAGAAAATATCATGTATTAAAATGAAGTTATATAATGAAGTTTTCATAAAAGTTTTTTAAGTTTGGTAGACATATTTTTCCATTACTGCATGTCAAGAACAAACAAAGAAATGGACGTCATAGCATTCTTAAATTTTTAAAGGCCGCTGAATATTTTGTCAACAAATGGGAATTTTGTATCGTACAATACTGTCATCCAGGAATTACAATTAAGTTGATTTATTTTGTTTATTTTAATTTACTATCTGAGAAAGATCTTTAGAAAAAAAATATCATGCATTAAAAAAGTTACAATCAAGTTTTCATACAGGGTTTTTTGTTAAGATTGATAGGCACATTTTTCTGTTATTTCATGTCAAGAACAATCAAACGAGCAAGGAGGGAAGGTTATTGCTTTCTAAGAAGACTTTTAGGGGTAATTGAATCTTTTGCTAAATGTCTACCGGCTTTATTATTCCACTTATGCATGCCATGAATATTCAACCAATGGGAATGAGGTTCGTGAAAGGTATTGTTCTAATTTTTATCTTCTTTGTCAACAAATGGGTGACAATTAAGTTTATTTATTTTGTTTATTTTTCGTTCAATACCTAAGAAAGACCTTTATATACAGAAAATAACATGTATTAAAATGAAGTTAGATATTGAAGTTTTTACATAGGTTTTTTGTTAAAATTGGTATGCATATTTTTTCCCCCTTACTCCATGTCCAGAACAAGCAAGGAATGAAGGTCATAGCATTCTAGGAATTCTTTAGTGGCAGCTGAAACTTTTATAGGCTTATTTTTTCACTTATGTAAGTCATTTATAAGCTTAGTTAAGCCATGTATATAAGTCACTTAACGATCTATTTTTGAACACGTTGTTTTTCTCTGAAACATTGTTTTGGTTGTTGAATGCCTGAATAAAGGTTCTTGAAAGGTGTTGTTCTAATTTTGTCTTCGTCTGTCAACAAATGGGAATTCTTGTATCGTACATTACTGTCCTTCAGCAATGGCAATTAAGTTGATTTATTTTTGTTTATTTTTGTTAAATACCTATGGAAGACATTTGTATAAAGGATTCATGAATTAAAATGAAGTTATATAGTGAAGTTTTTACACATAGGAGTTTTTGTTAAGTTTGGTAGATATATTTGTTTTTGGTAGGCATATTAGAACAATCAAACTAACAAGGAATGAAAGTCATAGCATTCTAGGAGGAATTTTAGAGGCAGCTGAATCTTTTATTGGCTTATTTTCCCGCTTATGTAAGTCATGTTATAAGTTTAATTAAGTCTATTGTTAGATATAAGCTACTTAATAATCCACTTTTGAAAAACCCGCTTAAGAACAACTACCATAAGAAGTTTAGGAACAACTGAATCTTTTAAATGGCAATAGAATTGTTGTTCCACTTATGCGTGCCAAGAATGCCCCACCAATGGGTTAGAAGGGGAAGACCGTACCTTCTAGGAAGGCTCTTAGGGGCAATTAAATTATTGTTTAAAATATCGGGGGATCTTACTTTCACATTCATGTACTCTAAGGTCTGCACATTGAAGAACAATTCTGAGAGGGTATTACATTCTAAGAAGACTTTTAGGGGCAACTGAATATTTTAGTTAGTATTGGTAGCTTAGTGTTCCTTTTATGTATGACAAGAACAACATATTTAAGGTAATTAGAGAAAGCCGTTGAATTCTAGGAGGACATTTATTGACAGCTAAATCTATTGTTAAATATGTATATACTTATTTTCCCACTTATGTTTGCAAAGTACAACTCACCGAAAGGTAATGAGGAAATGTCGATAGACTTTTCTACTTACTGTCGATAGACTACTACCCTTATGCATGACAAGAATAGCCCACCATTGGGCAAGGAGGGAAGGACCATACCTTCTAGGACCATATATTCTTTCTAAATCTTTTGTTAAATATCGGTGATCTTAGTTCCACACTCATGTATTCTGAGGATATCACAATGAAGGATAATTTGGTGAAGATATTACGTTCTAGAAAAGACTTTTATGGGCAATTGATTTTTTTTTGTTAAATATAAGTATCCTTATTGTCCCATTTATGTATACCAAGAACAGTTCACCGATAGACAATGAGGGAGGAGGGACATCACCTACTAGGAGGACTTTTAAGAAAAAGTGAATACTTTTTTATAGATGTAGGTGGGCATAGTTTTCCATTTATGGATGTCGAGATCGATATACGGATTTGCAATTAGCATAGAACATTGTCTTCCAGGTGTGATTTTATGGAATCGCAAAAGCCCCCAAATAACAAAATCGCAAAAAAAGACGAAAGTCGAAGCCAATCACTAGAAAGCCCTAAGAATACAAGACATTTTAAGTATTTACATTGTTCTCCTAAGTACAAATATTAGTGTAACACACAGCTACTAAAAGTTGAATTGTGTATGGGAAGAAAGAAGAAAGCCTTGAAAAACGTGCCAAAGTATTTTTCTTTTGCTTCAAAATATTTTTTTATAATATAAGCACAATATATTTTTATAATATAAATAACAACCATAAATATTTTTTATAATATAAGCAAAATATTTTTATAACATTAAAATATTTTTATAAAACGCAAAAATATTTTTGTAATATAAAAATATTTTTTATAAAAACGCAAAATGTTTTTATAATATAACCGCAACACAAAGCCAAGTTATTGGTTTCCTGGTTTATTTTTTATTTTGGTTTATTTTATTCCTGGTTTTTATCAGGCTTCGTGGGGGAGGTTTTTGTGTTTCTCTCATATGACGCTCACTTACATTTTAAAATCCCGCTCGAAAGCCAACGATTCTCTTAAGTACAAACATTACTGCAACACAAAGCCAAACTAGTTATCGGTTTCCTGGTTTTTGTCAAACTTTTTGATGGGAAGTTTTTGGTTTGCACGCAAATGTGTTGTAGTTATCCTTTAAAAGTTCTCCGAGAAGACAATGTTATTTATTCAACAATTGTTGATGGAAGATCGTAATATATATAAATGAAACTTGAAATATATCTACATATATACAAAGAAGAATATTTCTGAATATTTATTAAACCCGAATAGAGTAGAAAAGTTCTTATTAAAAAAAGTGGCGTTTAATAAACTTTTTCGGAGATTATTTATTGATAAATCTTTATTTTTCCTTGACCTACTTTCTAAAAAGTATAGCACACTGAAAAAGGTACAATACATCACACTCACAGCTACTACAAGTTGAATTGTATGGGAAGAAAGAGAAAGCCTTGAAAACGTGCCAAAGTATTTTTCTGTTTTACTTGAAATATTTTATTTTTCATTCTTCTTTTAATGCGATTTTTAATTTTAATCTGGGATATACCACAACTTTAATCCAGGAGTTAAAAAGAATAAATACATTTATGGTGTTAATATATATATATATATATTATATCTTTAATTAGTTGAAACTATTTTGTTCACAATAACCCTTTAAAATTATTATTTAATACATTTTATTCTCAAGCAGAATTTATTTATTTCAATTGTCATATTGAAATTGAATTTAGTTAATTTCTTATTTAATCCTTTACCAGATCCTAAAATAAGAAAATTTGTTCCTAAAAAAATAAATCAGAAAAATTCCAATTAATTTTAATTGAAGACGAAATAATAAAGATGTATGGGTTTTTTAATTAAAATTTTGAATTTTTTCGTACTGATACAATTCCCAATTTTGCATGAACAAATATCAGTATTTGAATTTATTTGACAATATAATATGTATGGTGGTAAATTATAATATAGCTAATTTAAAATGTTTCCATTATCGCTTGAATTTGACATTTCCTTATGACTTGCTGTCTTTAACAAAATTTTTATTTTTTCTATAATTATGCATATACACACTAGTTCACTTTCTTCAAATACTCCACATATACAAATTAATTATCGTAATTCGCGTCAAACCATTCAATGGCATGATGGCGATATTATTATAAATAGTCACGAGGTCTTGTCATGTAAAAGTGTTTCTATATAAAACATGTTCCACTGTTGAAATATTTTCTCTATTCCTAAACCTTACCTACTCTAAACGGAAATCTTGTTTATTCCATTTCATCGGAATACTTCGCTAGATGATTTTTTTAATTTCCTCCAATCATTTAAATAAGGTTTATAATATTTTGAGGATATAACGTAACATCTAGATATAACATAATATATTTTATAACATCTTGAGGATAAGTATAACTTGATAAAGTTATCCGCAAGATAGCATAATTAATTGTTTCTTTTGTTTTTATAAAAATTTTCTTTTCGGATTTGGGCAATTTCTTTAAACATTTGCTGATTTACTGACCCCGGTCGTTGCATACCTTTACTGACCATTGCACACCTTGTTATTGTGCATTTTGTATAAAATATTTGTGTGTGTTTTAATTGACGATGCAGTTCTAGCCGTTCATACTTCTATACGTTCATAAGTCCCACTTTCAAGATGCTTTAAAAAAAAAAATCACTTGTTACAATGAGTTAAAATTTGAACTGAAGGTACTTGATACATGCTTCTAATTCAATTCTTGTCAGTTCTCTCTTGTTTTAGATATATATGATGTGTCGTTATGTACAGGGTGATTATAATTAAAAGTCCCACTTTCAAGATGCTTTAAAAACCACTTGTTACAATGAGTTAAAATTTGAACTGATGATACTTGAAGAAGGAAGAAACGGTGCGGCAAAAAATAAATAAAAAATAAAAATAAAAAGAATTCCAAAGTGTATTAATAGATGGCTCTGTAAGCGGCATTAAGAGAGTGAATTCGGCTGTCATTGACATTGTATCGAAATGACAACGCATTTGGCATGTTCAATGTGCTTAATTGTTTCGGTTTTTTAACGGAAAAAAAAGGGCTTCCAAGTCATTCAACAGTTGTGACACGGTTGGTGGAAAACTCACCCATCGCGGCAAGGTCATACCAAATCAAATCAGATAGGAAAATGATGGTGGAACTGTTTTCTGATGCCATACAGTTTCCTCTTCTTCAAGTATCTTCAGTTCAAATTTAAATTCATTGTGACGAGTGGTTCTTTTTTTACAGCATTTTGGAAGTGGGACTTATTAATATATTGGAAAAGATTTTTAAGAAATAACATCTATATTAGCTAACTTAATTTTGTCATTGTATGCCTTTAACCCCATACTAGTATTTTTATATAATCTTTCATACAACTCAACAATTTGATAGTGTTTACAAGATTCTTTGAATTTAAAAAGGAGACTTTACAACTCCAAATTAGAGGACCTATCACTCCCACCAACTTAATTAATATAATGAGAAATTTGAAACCCTATAAGATTTTTACAGTTTGAACCCATACCTTGCAAACTTTTCAAAAACCGGCTTTCACAATATGTGCAAACATTTTTAAGACACGGAAAACATATAAGTGTCCAACGAACTATCAAAAACAGATGAAATCTTTTAAAAGATATGCTGATGTTGACTAACAAATACGTGCAAATATTTCTGAGACTTCGCCCAAATGCTTGAATCCCACGGTGAATATTTCAAAAACGATTTCAAAAATCTAGAAAATAACTCTTTCCAAATTCTTTTGTACACAGGAAGTCAATACCAAACGTCTAGACAGTAGATTTTGAGATTATTTTTAAATCTATCCTATTTGCATAACCTCAATATTGACTGCCTACATAGAGCAGCATGTATAAAGATCAATACATTTAGGAAATAGGAAGTTGTTCGAATATCAGAGAAAACATACATTTTAATTCAATCTAAAAAATAAATTAATTAAAGGAAACAGTAAAAAATAAATAAATTCTATCCTATCTTTATAATCCTATCTATGTTAACCTATGTTTTTAATCCTATCTATGTTATACCTTTGTAGGAAAAAAAAAATATTTGAAAAATTAATGCTACCAATTTTTTTTTTTTTTTCTTTCATTTAAAGTCAAATCAAAACATCTAGACAGTAGAAAAATTACGCTTAATAAAGGTACACTTGTAAAATTTTGAATTAAAATGTGAAGAAATATGATAGCATTAATTAATGATATACATATTTTTATGATAGCATTAATTAAATATTTTATATAATGTAATAAAGTTTTTATTAATTTATTAATTTTTATTTTTCAAAATGTTTACATCAAATATACACTGCGAATTGCCTCAACATTTGTATATTTATTATTTTATTATTGTTTATTGTAGATTTTATGATGTTTATGAAATGTTAATAAAAAATAAGATGTTGCTGAAATGTCGTCCTTTCCAGCTGTATTTTAATAAATAAACATTCCATTAATAAAAAAAATATTTTATTTAATTTAAATCTGCTTTATTTTATTGACATTTTATTAATTATCATTATGAAAAAATATTTTCATTTTTTAGCTAAATATTTTCTATTATATTCCATGAAAACTAGATACCTATTATTTTAGTTATTATTTTTTCAATGTTTATATGCATAGAAAAAACAAGTTCTATTTTAAAATTGCATTTAACAAAGTAGGTGTGATGTTACATGAGCAAATTTGTTCGATTTAACATATATTAACGAACAAATATTTTAGGCGTAAATATAGAAGTACCGATTAGTGAAAACCATCTGACTAATTAGTTTTGAGCTTTGTAACTTCAAAAATTTTGAACTAAATATTAAATTAATATAAATGACGTATACAATTATTTGATTTTTAAATAAATTATATTATTTATTTTTATTACATAAAAAGACAGAAAATATATGCATATTAAGTAAAAAATTGCATAACAATGTGAAAATATTTTTTCTTTTATTTACCCGTGGTCAAATTGCAACAAAATGCGCGTTTTACGCTTACGTTCTACGCAAGTGTGTGCGTTAACGATTCACATAAAGAAATTGTAATAAAAGAAATAAAAAGAAATAAATTTATAAAGAATAAAGAGCGATGTAAGTAAATTATCAATTTTAAAAATCTTTATATGCATTTAATGAGTTTGAAAGGGCAAATGTGTACTTTTCCAATAATGTGCACGCACAGTTGGTCCACATAACATTGGATCAGTTATGAAGTGCAGTAGAGGAATTAACCGAATAAGTTGATTGATCTCGAATACTATTGGTTGAGTTGCTCCTGGATGAGTTTCTATTAGATAATGAAAAGTTGAAATGGGTTTCCAACGGATACAAAATCTCATGTCATAGAAAGCCACTAAATAGGAAACTTAATATTTATAAATTAAAACTCTGATTTATCAATCAGTGTATAGAGTAGTCTCTAACAAATGAATTTAAGGACATTCCAATTACTTTAGTATTAAATAAAATTTAGCTAATGAATAAATTTAACATGTTAATTGAAAACATGTAAATGAATTGTATTTAGTAAAAAATATATTTATCTTATTACAGATTTTAAAATATATAATTTCATTACATAAATTATCATACATTAAAAATTCTTTAAGGCAAAAATATTCTGATATATTTACTTTGTTAAACATTTTCAAAATTTTACGTTATCCAGAAATAAAATATAATGTTTTTAAATATATATAATATATACATATGCATATCTGCTGAATTGAAATTTAAAATAAAATGTTATCATGGCAAAGTTCAATTGCAACATTTTTATCTTCACAAAAATTGCAAACATGAAATGAAATATTAGAAGGAATTTAAAATGTAATTTATCTAAAAAAGTTTTTTTACACAGTAATTATAAAGTTGATGTATTTAATTAATGCACTCACAGTTGCCAAATTACATAATAAAATAAAACATAAAATTTGATAAATTTTATTTAATTCCTATAATAAGTAAACAATTCAGATTAATACGTACTACTTGATAATTTTAAATTCAATTACGTATTTTGGACCTTATAGAAAGTAAGGCAGGGAAGTTTTGAAATTCTTTTTGTAAAATGCCCCGCCATTAAAATGTTTAAATGAATAGAAAGTTTATAAAAATAGCCCGCTGATATAAATATGGTGAATGAATGGATGAATATGATCCCTAAATGTAAAATAAAAATTTTGAAATTTAGAAAAAAAGTCATGAATTATTTTGTAGAATACTTGAAACAGAACTTCCATTTCGTAAAATGTTTGGAAATATTTCTGTCCTGTACCTAATTTTGGTTCCGCTCTCCAGGTATTGTTTAGATTTCAAATATTTTCCGAATTTCATTATGCACAATATATATATACAGATTTTTAATCTTAATGTATATATATATATTTTAATTTGTTATGTAAGAACTTCTGCTTAATGCATCCTATTTAGTTGATGAATAGGTAGGAAGTAACTTTCGAATGCATTTTGCACGATTTTTAAAGTGCAATTAGTCAATTTTATTTAATATCACAAAGGAAATTTTTCTAATGAACTCGCAAATACAGGTAGGGAATTAATTATATGAATTTAGCAAAATGGGTTTAAAAGTGTAATTATATTTTAAAATATTTTCTATGCTCATATTTAATGTAATTGTTTCTGGTTGAAAATAATTAAGATAAATATTAATATAATCTGTATAGTTACAAAAGGGATATACCCATGAATTTATTTATAACTTTTTAATAACTGATATTGGATGTTACTACAGGTACTTACATTTCATTTCATGTTTAAAAGTGAATAACAGTAAATGTTCAAAAAAGTGAGCTGTTGTATTATTTTTACATTAATTAACATGGTGACAAATCTTGTCACCATAAGCAGCAATGTAACCCTCAATATCAATTTTTTCTTGTTATCAGTTAACATATAACCTCTTGTTCTCTTTTTCTTTCTATATGTAACATCTTGTTATCAGTTAGTATGTAACCTCTCGTTTTCTTTTTCTTTCTATATGTAAACTCTCGTTATCAATTATCATATAACCTTTTGTTTCTTTTTTCTTTCTATATGTAAACTCTTGTTATCAATTATCATATAATCTTTTGTTTCTTTTTTCTTGCATAAATAATGTATAAGTTTTTTTCTTGTTATAAATTATCATATAACCTATCGCTTTTTTTTCTTTTCTATGCAACCTCTTGTTATAAACTATCATTTAACCTCTTGTTATAACTTATGATGTAACCTCTTTCTTTTCTTTTTCTTTCTATATGTAAACTCTTGTTATCAGTTGGAATGTAACCTATTGTTTCTTTTTTTTTTCTATATGTAAACTCTTGTTATCAATTATCATATAAACTTTTGTTTTTTCTTTCTATATATAAACTCTTGTTATCAATTGGCATATAACCTTTGTTTCTTTTTCTTTGTATATATAACTTTTTGTTATTAGTTTTTCATGTTATAAATTATCATATTACCTATCGCTTCTTTTTGACCTATGCAACCTCTTGTTATAAACTATCATTTAACCTCTTGTTATAACTTATGATGTAACCTCTTCTTTTCTTTTTCTTTCTATATGTAAACTCGTTATCAGTTGGAATGTAACCTATTGTTTTCTTTTTTTTTCCACTATGTAAACTCTTGTTATCAATTATCATATAACCTTTTTTTTTTCTTTTCTATATATAAACTCTTTGTTATCAATTGGCATATAACCTTTTGTTTGCTTTTTCTTTGTAAATAACCTTGTTATTAGTTTTTCTTGTTATAAATTATCATATTACCTATGTCTTTTTCTTTCTTATGCAACCTGTGTTATAAACTTCATTTAACCTCTTGTTATAACTTATGAGCACATTCTTGGGCTATTCCTATATGTAAACCGATCTGGAAATGTTCTTTTCTGACAGAACGACATCGCTTGCATCGACTATCATATAACTTTTGTTTTTTCTTTCCGGTTATCCCTAGATCAATGGATAAACCGTGGCCTGGTCCGATAGTCATAATTTCAGTTGGTGTTATTAGGGTTCTTGGTTAGACCCCACGAAGCCATGGACCCAAACTTCAGCAAGGCACTGTTCAAGCTGGTGGTTATCCGTAATTGTGGGCTGTTATTTATGGCATGGACTTGGTCCTCTTTCGATATGGACCGATCAGTTGACTGTAAATGCTTTTATGTTCAGCTACTTGTAATCTCTTGCAGCCATTCATGGACTTGTTTTTTACCCAAACAAATCTTGTTATCAATGCCAATGCGCCTTTTTCTTTTTCTTTGTATATATAATGTTCGATTGGTTTGAAGAACATTCTCATATTCCAACGAATGATCTTTCCACCTAGATCGCCCGTTATAAATCCCATTTAAGCATGTTATGGGACATCATCGATGTAAGGTCTGTTCGTGCCTATATGTAAATCCTGTTACCATCAATGCTTTTTCAATTTTTTTTTTCTATATGTACAACATGGCTCAATATTCCTGCATATAACTTCCAACGACTTGTTAGTCCATTTCGAGTTGCTGCACTTCGCCGGGCGAAATTAGCCGACACTTGTTATAAATTAGATATATCCCATGACTTTTTCTTTCAGTGTAATCTTGTTTTGTTTCTTTTCTTGTATATATAACTTCTTGTTATAAGTTTTCTTTCTATATGTAAACTCTTGTTATCAGTTAGGATGTAACCTATTGTTTTCTTTTTCTTTTCTCTATGTAAACTCTTGTTATCAATTATCATATAACCTTTTGTTTTTTCTTTCTATATGTAAACTCTTGTTATCAATTGGCATATAACCTTTTGTTTCTTTTTCTTTGTATACTTCTTGTTATTAGTTTTCTTGTTATAAATTATCATATTAATCTTTTTTTTTTTTCTTGCAACCTCTTGTTATATGTTATCATTTAACCTCTTGTTATAACTTATGATGTTTCTTGTTTTCTTTTTTTCTTTCTATATGTAAACTCTTGTTATCAATTAGCATATAATCTTTTGTTTTTTTTTCTTACTCTATGTAACTTCATGTTATTAGTTTCTCTTGTTCTCTGTTATCATATTACCTTCTTACCTTCTTCATATAGTACCTTCTTTTCTCTATTTAACCTTTTGTTATCAGTCGCCATTTAACCTCTTGTTATCAGTTATCATGTAACCTCTTGTTTTCTTTTTGTTTTTTTTATGTAATCTCTATTTTTTCTAATTTTGCACAGGTTATTTATATACTTACAGGTAGTTGTTACCTTTTATAAACTTTTTCACTGAATATAAATAATTATATAGTTTAAATATTAAATTCGTTGAGAAAGAACTTAATTAAAGTTTTCCAAATTAGAAAAGTCAAAGAAAAAGATATAAATAATTATTAGGAATATTATTCTATTATTAAACGCCCCATATTTGTTAATAATTAGTATATTCATTTTTTAAAATTATTGATATAATAAATATGCATAATTTTATTTTATTTTATGTGCATTATGTATTTTAAAAATCCTGAATATGAAATTATGGCAAATTTAATTTCTAATCTTTATGTAATATTCAGGTTTTATTTAATAGAAAATTTAGACAAAATAAATAAATAATATATTTACCCTATTTATTTTTAATAGATGTCGAAAAATATAAATTTAATCAAAAATTAAAAAAAAAAAATAAAAAAATAATTAAAAAAAAATTAAAAAATTAAAAATAAAAAAATTTCATCTAGAGTAAAAATTTAATTAAAAAAAAAAATTAAATAAATTTATTCATCTAGAGACAGCTTTGTATAAAAATTTAGGGTTGATAAAATTTCTTTAAAAATACATTACAAAAAATATTATATTTAATTACATTCATAAATTAAAAAAATCTTAAAATTATAATTAGTTTCCAAATTTTTTTTATAACAATGTTTTTTTTTTTTTTTGAGAAAACAAAACAAACAAATTCACTAAAAATATAATATTTAATTGAAATATCATGCATCTAATCCTCAAACGTGTTTAGATAAATATTTACTGATAATAAAAAAACTCATTAAAATGTATTTAAAAAATAACTATTATAAACACTCAAAATTCAAATAATTGCAAAGAAAATAAAATATTATGTTTTGGTTTATTTTGCGTGTTTCAATACCCACAAAATATTTAATTAAATGTATTTAATGCAACTGAACCAAACGTTTTATGTTTACAAAATAAATATTTTCAATTAAATATTTACTGGTAATGAATATCTGCTGAAACTAATTAAAAAAATTTTTCCGATGTATTCAAGATAAAAATTTATAAATAAAAAATATTTTTTTAATATTTTTTATAACAATCAATCCATTTTGAGGTATAATAAAAAAGTATTATACGAATAAAATAAGGTATTTAATTATGAAATTAATTTTTTATCGCAATCAAAACTAATTTAGGAAAAATAAATGCATAAAAATTTTTGAGAAAAATTAAAAGAAACTAATAAACTAACCGTCGGAAGGTCGAATTTCTGGAACCTGTAGACACTTCTAAATGAGCTATAAAAAGGATCCATTTTTAATTAAAATCGGTTAACCACATTATAAAAAGCGCTAATGGCAAGAAAATGACTTTTAGATTATCTCAACTTCCTCGCCGTCATTGTCGAAGTTAATTTCTTATGGAAAGAGTGCGCTTTTTTCATGCTCAGGAATCTTAATTAATAAATCGAAAAGAGGAAAATATACTCCTAAAAATAATATGTATATATATATATAGGATAGATAGATAGATATGTAACATTAGTTCTTAATTAATATCCCGCTGATTTTTTTTTTAATTTACCTTTTTTTGTGAAAGCAACAAAAAAACTGTAAATGTTTAATTCACAAGGCTTAACTTGTGTCAATTTTTTTCAAAAATGGGTCTGTAAATGCTTTAGAATATATATATATATATATATATATATATATATATATATATATATATATTATTTTTATAGCTTTTAAAGCGTTTTTCATATTTTTACTTTTACGGTAAAAATGTAAAATGTAACCACAGGTATTCGTTTTTTTGTTTATATTTGTAATATATTTATCACACAAAATAAATTGAGGTAATTTTAGAAGACCGAAGAATTAAGAATTGGGCTTCAGAAAACCAAATGATGTTAAATACTTTAGATGTTTCTTATCCCAGTTGATTGACAGCAATATCTAGACCAAGTCCATGACGCCGTGCCTCACGGAAGGGAGAGCACCAGTAGTTAGAAGTCTGACTTGGCTCCGTGTCGCTAAAGAAGGACTTTTAGATGCAACCACCTGCATTTGCGTGTCGTATTTGAGAAACCCGAAAAACTCCCACGAGGCAAGAGGCTTAACATCCCAAACTCTATCGAGTCTCCTCATCTTTGAAACAGTGTCTACAACAAACCTTCCAGTGGATTGAAATTCCGATCTAATACTTCCTCCTGAACTTCCTCGTCTTAATATTCGAAGTTAATGCTTATGGAAAGAGGTGCACTTTTTCATGCTTCATGCTGAGTAATCTTAATTAATAAATCGAAAAGATGAAAATATATTCCTAAAAAATAATATATATATATATATATGTGCAACATTAGTTCTCAATTAATAGCCCGCTGATTTTTTTTTTTTTTAATTTACCTTTTTTTTTGTGAAAGTGACAAAAAATGTAAATGTTTTACTCACAAGGTGTTTCAAAACAAGGTGATCACTTGTGTTTTCAAAAACATGTCTATAAATGCTTTAGAATATTGTTTTTTATATTTTTATTGAGCACGTAAGTATAATTTTATGATAAAATGTCAAAAGGACCACAGATATCGATTCGTGTTTGCCACTTTCAAAATGCTGTAAAAAAGAATCACTCGTCACAATGAGTTCGAATTTGAACTGAAGACACTTAAGAAGGGGAAACGATATGGCACCAGAAAAAAAGTTCCACCTTTTTTCCATCTAATTTAGTATGAACTTGCCGTAGTGAATGGAATTTCCATTAACAGTGTCACAACTGTTGAAGTCATATTTTCCATAAAAAAAAATAATAATCAAGCACATTGAACACTACAGTTGGTTTAATGTGCAACTCATGTCGAATACGTTGTTATTTCGATTCAAATTATCACTGGCAGCCGAATTCACTTTCTTTATGCCGCTTACAGCGCCATTTATTACTACACTTTGGAACTGTCATAATAATCGATGTTAATTCTTATGGAAAGAGTGCGCTTTTATACAGAGGAATCTTAATTAAAAAATAAATCTAAAAATATATTCAAAAAATATATTTATAATAAATCTTGAAAATATATTCCTAAAAATATATTTATAATAAATCTTGAAAATATATTCCTAAAAAAAATAATATATATATATATATATATATGTAACATTAGTTCTCAATTAATAGCCCTTTATTTTTTTTGTTTTATTTTTAATTTACCTTTTTCTGTGAAAGTATAAAAAAAAAAATGTAAATGTATAATTGACAATGTATAATTTACATAATAACTTGTGTCCTTTTTTTTTCTTCAAAATGTGTCTGTAAATGCTTTAGAATATACTTTTAAATTTTTAACGAGCAAATAAAAATACTTTTGCGATAACAATGTCAAAAGTACTACAGGTATCGATTCGTTATTTACCATTCAAAATAAATAGAGGTAATTATCATTACACATGATAATTCTGATTCCGATTTTCTGATTTATCTTCTTCTATTATATTTTTGCATGTATCAAGTTTTGAAACCCATCTGTATTAAAAATTGGGCTTCAGAAAAACCAAAATATTAAATATTGTATCCGTTTCTTATCCCACTTGGACGACAGCAACATCTAGACCAAGTACAAGAATCTATGTGGTCTCATGGAAGGATGGAAAGGGGGTGCAGCTTCTGGCGTAATGGAGCACCGGTATGTAGAAATCTGACTTGACTCCGTCTTGCTGAAGAAGGAAGACAGGGCCATTCCAGAGGACTTTTAATGGAATTACCCACATTTGCATGCCGTACGGGGAGTAACACCCACTAGGCAGTCCGACTCACATAATAGTCTGTGTTTCACGGAAGGGAGAGTTGCTTCGGTTGTCATTGAACACTCATAGGTAGAAGTCTGATTTGGCTTCATATAGCTGAAGAAGGAAGGCAGTGTCTTCTGGGAGGACTTTTGGCAGCTGCAGTACCGCAGGCCGCGAAGGGTAAAAGGTGGGAGAAACTCAACATACCGAAGGACCTCCCTAGGAGAGTCGAGGTTGCCTCCTTCCGAATGGCTACAGGGCACGACTACCTACAAGAGCATCTTAGCCTCATCGGGGTCTCTGACTCGCCAACCTACCCACTTTTGATGCCACTGCCTTGGATGCGTTTGGTTCGGAATCCACTTTAAGCTGTAAGTCCTGGTCTCATATGACTGTAGAGAGACACATAGCCCAGTCAGACTTTTCATCTACATCATTCCCAAGCTATATAGTGTCAAATCAGCTCTAGACACAGTGATGTGGTGTGGTGTGGTAGTAGTAGCCCTAATCTAACCAGCGGCGTTCGTTGCCACTGAGCCACGAGTCGGAAAGCATTCTTTAACTTCTTTCACCAACATTGTTCCAATTTTTGTACAAAAATTTACTTTTGTTGGTCAGCAAAAAATAATTACGTTAATTTCATTTTATTTAATTAATCAATCAATGACAGTCATTAATTTATGTTATTAAAATAATTTTTTCCTGTTAGTAATTTTAAAAGATCTCTTAATACTACTACTACTTATTATCTCTTATTATTATTACTAGAATCTTACTAACTGTCCATGCTGTATTAAATGCACATAGGTAAGAATTCGACATTTACAAATTTTATAAGAAATAATAGTTCTTATTTGTTTACGCTAAAAATGTAATGATAAAAGGCATACACATTATTCATTATATTTTTTCTATTTCATTTAGTTTTTAAGTTTTGCTTTTACATAGTTTAAATTTCGAAGAATTAATTAATCTTCTGTTTTCTAAGCAATTTTCTTTACAAATATATAACAAGTAAAATAATTGAAAGCCATATGTTAGATGTGACCGCTTTTAAAATCATGTTATTCTATGAAACTTTTTTCTTCTATTCAATTAAGAGATATAATATTAGTAAAATTTAAAACATGTTCATAAAAGTTTTCTTAATTTGAAACTTTCATCAATCATGTATATGATGATTATTTTATAATTCATTGACATACAATAATTGCAAAAAAAAAATATACAATATATAAGACAAAAATTTAAGTGATTAATGGATAAACTATTATAAAAATATATTTACATTAACGACGCACAAACCATGGCTTTTCGTTGCTTTTGTAGTAGGCGGCCTGACGAAATTTCTTTACTTTAAAAAGTCATGATAACGAAAAATTTTTGGTAGTCTTTTAAATTTTGATGCAGGAATTAAACATCTGGTTTAATTTTATTAGAAGAAAAATAAATATCGAATAATCGAAATACAAATTTTAAACAGTAAAACTAAAAATTTCGCTGTTCCTTCTTATACCACTTGGTAGACAGCAACATCTAGACAAGTTCAAAAACCCATGTGGTCTCATGGACGGGGGAAATGGTAGGGGGAGTTAGCTTTTGTTATGATGGCGCACATGTAGATAGAAGTCTGACTTGCCTTCGTGAAACTGAAGGAGTGCCTTCATGGAGTACTTTTAGGGGGAACTATCCGCATTTGCGTATCGTATGGGAGAAAATCCAGAAAAATTCTACCAAGTAGTTCGACTCACGAGGCAAGCTGCTGAACATCCCGAAAGCCATCGAGTCTTAATTTTTTTTTTTTTGGGGGAGACAGTGTTTTCAACAAGTCCGCCAGTGGATTCAACCTACGCCCTAATGCTCACATTGCCATTGAGTCACGAATCGGGAAAATTAATTATTTTGAATATTAAATATGAAAAATAACAAAATTTGATTGTATCAATATTTTACTTTAAGTTTTATAATTTATTGCAACCTAAGAGATTAGAACTTTTTGACAATCTATGTCCGATTTACTGTCCTTAAATGCAGTGTGGCCAAACATTAGTTTTCTCTCTTTGGAGGTATTTGCAGCTAAAAACGTATGCAAGGATTGAAACCAAAGTTCTTGAACCAATTACAATTCCTTCTCAGATTGTAAATAAAATTTATTTTTAACCTAATTGATAACCTCTAATAAATTTACCTTCATTTATAAACTAAATTATCTCATTTTTTCTAGACAAAGAAATCAATTCGAATCTAAAAATCAACTCTTAATGTGGTCTGTAAAAAAAAACAAACATCCTTGCTTTTACAACTTCTTTAATGTCGATAAGTCAATTGAAATTTCCTCTGTAACATTATATTCAAATTTTCACAAACTCTAATAATTTAACGTTTCATCATGTTTGGTACCTCTTCATATAAGGATAAACCACGTGAAATACTTTTCATTCTTCTTAATATCATTTCTATTGTCGTCATGACTTCCTACACATGGGTTATTAACAACAATAAACCTGTTTAAAATTTTTTTGAATGTCTATCTAAAAATAACTCTTCTATAGATACCTTTGATTTTAACGATATCTTTAACAGCACATTTACCATTCAGTATAATACTTTATTTTATATATTTTACACTTGTGTGCGATTATTGATTCGTCATTCCTTTGATATATGAGTACTAATTTTACATATTTCCAACAATTGTACAATCCTCATATGCATTATCTCTAATCGAGCGTCTAGACAAATAACTTACACATTATGATGCTTTAAATAAAATTATAAAGTTCTATAATTCCATCTATAAATTCCTGCCTATGCATAATTTAGATACAAAGCATATATATATTATTTGCAAACATAACGTTTTACAGCCGAATCAATGCACCGAATCAAATGCATACCTGGATATTTGAATGAAACTATTTTCCTCAAGGCTGAACTAAATGGAAATATTTTTAAAATCACTTCCACATAAAAGTTTATGTTTTTACTGATAAAAAGGAAAATGAGTTTGTATAATGCAATCTAATCCCATATAAAGATCAAATCGTGAAATAAATTTTACGTGAGATGTGATATTGTTGTGTATTCTACCGAAAGAAAAAGTGTATAAACGAGCTATTTATTTTGAATTCCTTAATGAAATGTCATGTTAAGTTGTTAATTTGAAAAAAAAATACTATTTTTGTGTTTATTTATTTTATTATCTTGCATACATCTGTTGGAAAATGATGTTTGTGGCAATTTTTAAGATATGCACATTATAAAATGAATCACGATATTTAATGATCGATTTCTTTCAGTTGAACAACAGATCGTGCTGTACTTGTACTCCACCACACTCTATACCCGTACTAGACTGCATCAGTTGGTAACGAGGGAAAGACATTATTTTCGGGAGGGCTCTTTTTCCATATTTACATACATCATGAACAGTCCTCATAAGGGCAAAGGGGATATTACATTTCCTTTGAGAGCAATAGCTGCACGCCATTTACTTGTCGTATGCCATAAAACATTCTATGAAGTTTATCTGAACTTTTGATCAATAATCGACAATGTTCATATTGTTATTGTTAATCGACAAAGTTTTATTGTTGTTAATCGACAATGTTTTTATAGTTGTTAATCAGCAATGTTTTTACCATTGTTGTTAATCGACAATGTTTTTATGGATGTTGTTAATTGACAGTGTTTTTATTGTTGTTGTTATTCGACAAAGTTTTATTGTTAACCGACATTGTTTTATTGTTGTTGTTAATTGAACATGTTTTTATTATTGTTGTTGTTAATTGAACATGTTTTTATTATTGTTGTTGCTAATTGAACATGTTTTTATTGTTGTTGTTAATCGACAATGCTTTTATTGTTGTTGCCACGTCTTCATCATTAACTTTTATATATATGGACTACTAAAGGGAAAAGAGAAAACTCCATTGAGATAGCTGTTAAACATATACATTTTGAGAGAAAATACAGAAAGCGCCAAACACAAAGCTAATATGAACGCTTTAAGCATAATGTCACAATAAAACTTTTTGTTTCGGAAAGCAGTGATTGAAAAAGAACACACCAAGGTCTTAGAACAACAGTCCTTCTGTGCAGTAGCTGCGCAAATTGCAAATGGACAGCAAATTCACTAAACATTTTGGTTAGGAAGAAAAAGAAATAAATTTTTTTTTTTCCTCTGTTTAATGATTCAACATTCCATTATTACTGAATCACTTGGCACTGATAAAATACATTATTTGCCCTAAGGAAAATTTTTTGAATCCAAGAAAAAAAAAAATTATATCTACCTTCGCAGATAAATGCTGTATTATCTCTTTTTGTGATTGCTGAACGGTTAAATTTTTTCAAAATATTTCAAGATAACTAAAAATTATGCAGAATAGCAAACAATTTGAAATCTCAAGTATTTTATACGAAAACTACTGCAGTCCTCAATCGAAAACAAGTTGAGACAACAAGAATTAGTAAACAAGTTTAGTGGTTTATACAAAACTTCCTCTTACAGTACACAAAAATCAACCAAACCACTCAAACCAACTCGAAGCAAACATTTAGAATCAATACAAGTTGGAGAAAGAGTTCATTTTCGAAAGAAGAAACAATTTTTCAATTTGTTCTGCAACTTCTCATCGTAAACTATGGCTCACGAATTGCTTTCCTGAATTTTCAATTCTTCTCCAATGATAAATGGCATCGTCTGAACCCACATATACACGATTTTGCATTCCCCATAATTGAGAAATCAGAAATCTTTTTTTTTTTTTTTTCATGAATGACTACAACATTTATAATGTAGAAATATAGTGAGTTGAAAGCAATTTTCTTATGCTGATATTATTATTCTAATAGAATAGAATAACAGAAGGCATATATTATATTGCAAAAATCACATATAAATGTATTTATATAGATGTTTTTAACTTAAAGTTAAATTTAAATATTCATCTCAGCATACTACTTGCATAGAGTAAGGATAGAGTAAGAATAAATTAGAGTATGCATCAGTTGGGGTATTAAGCTCTGGCTCTTGTGAGAAATTTGTATTATTTTATTGTAATATTATTTGTACCACTTTACTTAGTTCAAGGGAGTGCAATGTAGACCCACCTCCTCGTTGGTGCACCCTAGGCAACGTTCTTATAACGGCAAAGTGGTCTGCAGCTTCTGGCAGTTCTTTTTTCTACATGTCCTCCATTCTATAAAACTTTATATCAAACTTTATATCAAACAAATAATGACTAAACACCACAAGTTTCAAATTCAAGATGGGATTAAGTCAAAGCGTTGGAGAGCTGAAGATCATTTAGCAATGCCAGCAGGCATGCTGTCGCCCAGTTCCGACTTCTGACTGGCCATGGCTGTCTAGCAGAACATCTCCATCGCATTAAAATCTTTTTCGAACCCTGGCTGCCCCCTATGTGGTTCAACAGACCCAATGACCAGAGACCACCTCCAACGATGTGCGGTACTTGACGGCGACTCGGAGAGAGCGCTTTACTGGCGTGCGAGAGAACTCTCAAGGCAATGACTTCGGTCATCTTTGCATTTTTGCACATTTATTTTTTTGTATTTTTTTCCTTGTTATTATTGTTATTTTTATTTTTTTTATTCGTCTTGCACTCGCCATTGGAAATAAAAAAAAAATTAAAAACTTAGTTCAAAGTGATTCAGAGGTCATGGGATAAACTTAGAGAGGTGGTAAAAATTATTAACACATATTTTTGGTATAAATGCATAACGTGAACTGACGAGTTGATTCACGAACACAAAAATGAGACATGAAAAAAACAATGTGTTTCCCAACAACACTTCGAAGTGTTTCTTTGATTCAATGTTTACAATAAATGCTCAAAATTGCGGCAGCATGATTAGTAAATTAGTAATAGATGCTTGGTACCGTTGAAGAAATTAATGACGATTAATTCTAAAGATGGTAGGCATTTCGTTCACTCTTGCAGCAGCACAGGATAGTCGATGAAGGAAATCATCATTTGAGTCGACTGGGATCTCTTTAATATGAACAGTGTTGCAAAAATAGAGTAAAAGATAAATCAGAGTGACGATTGTCAGCCAGGGGCTTGTCACGTGACGGGTAACAGTTAAGCCTGGCTGTTGCGAGAAATTTGTTTGGAAGTGTGTTCGTTTCCTCAAGCGTCACATCCGATTCTATCTTCCTATACAAAAAAAAAACGTATGATTTAGCAAGCTGTACCATCCTTTTCCCATGAAAGTTAAATAACCATGAATATAGCTATACTTTTTTTCCTGAAATATAACATTATTATGTCCAATATAATTTTCATTCATTATTGATTGAAACGTGTTTTTTTCCATTATCAATAATCAGGACAGTAAATAATAACAATAACAAAACATTTACTTCACTCTATTAAAAATAAAACTCGAAGCAGACAAGGTATTTACAAGTGCAAGCATTATCCTACTAAATTTGTAACAATATTTATGGTAACAACCGCCAATTTACTAACTAACCAAAGGTTCCAGATATTACATTTATTCATATTTTACGGTCTGGTGGATAATGTGTTGAATTTAGAGACTGGAGTAGTGTGATTGGAAGCTTGATAACCGAAATATAACCAGAAGTTCCAGTGGTTGTATGTCAGGAATAAGCACGATAAATCTATTTGCCGGAATTTCTTACGTTGGATTGAGATTTCTTTACGTTGAACTTTACGTTGGGTTTGCGTTGGACTTGTGAGGAAGAAGAAGGCATACGATAACATTTCGAATTCTCTGACATTATTTGTTATAAAATACAGTGACAAAATTTGTGCTGAATTAAGAACTGACGATCTACCACATATATTTTAACCTATCCAGTACCGAATGACTGAGATCAAATTTAATAATATTTGATAACAACCACAAAATAATTATTTATTTTACGATAGTGTAAAATGCTTATCAATGCAAATTTAACTTTTTCAAAACCCAGAACCATTCTAAAGGTGTTTTTATAGTTGTATTTGAAATATTGTAAACTGCCAAGTCAAACGTATCCAAGCGCATGGGGTAAAGACAATCTGGGGTGTGTACCGGGGAATTACAATTAAAAATAATTTAAGATTATTAATGATTAGAATTCTAAATGTACACATCAAAAGAAGAATTAGATGAACATTAAAATGCCACAATAACTATCAAACGTTTTTTTTTTTTTTTTTTTTTTTTAATTGCTAAGAACTGCATGTATCTTTAGTAAGATACAAGTAGATTTAGTAAGATTCAGCTAGCCGTTTCGCTGCATAACTCTTAATTAAAGAGTTCAACTAACGAGGTAAGATGCTGAACATTACAAATGCAATCGAGTTTCCAGTTTTTTGAAACAGTGCCTACAACAAAGATGACAGAGAATTGAACCTCAGCTCTAAAGATTACCAACGGTGCTCGTTGCCATTGAGCCACGAGTCGGACATTTTACTGCCCTTCATACTATGAATGAAAAAAAGGAGATGATCTCTTTGATATTAAAATTTAAAAAATTATCTCTTTGATATAAATTATCTCTAGAGTTAATAAGCTTTAATTTTTGAAGCCGTGCAATGTCAGATTGTTCTAGTTAACATTAATAATTAATAGTTTATTCTGATAATTGTAGTCTACGATATATTAAATATGGGCCTGAATGGCCGAGTGGCTAGCGCTCTAGCGCTCGGTACCACAGGTTTCGGGTTCGAGGCCCGGCGGTGCCATGGACCATAGGTCCCGGTCTAATAGGATCGTAGAGCGTTGCGGGGGCATTGTTATTCCGCGTCCGTGGCTTATCTTCAAGTTACACGCACCCCCTGGGTAATGCAAAGTGAGTAACGTCTGTGCAGCGCTTGCCTTAAGGCATCAAGACTAAGCTGTCTAAATGTTTGACAGCTGCATTAGAAATAAAAAAAATATATATATAAAACATTAATAAAACAAATGGGATTCTGAATATAATTTTATTCTCTAGTTGTTGAAGAAATATGCGCAATCTATCACCCTTGAATTTTATTAAAACTCTCTACTTATCTTGACTTGCTTTAAAAAATTAAATTATGTTATTAATGCGCTTAGCAAGTTCCTTTTAATACTTATATATATTGAATTATTTGTCTTTTTCACATTTCAATTTCAAATCCTTTACCAGAAATCAAGAAGGGTAATTTTTAAAAGAAATTGCAGCCAACGAACTTAAAACTTTCCGTATTTATCAAAAGCAGTTGCTACTTCATTAAGTCTTCCCGCACACAATACTCCACTTCACTAAATCCTAAGAAATGGTTTAATCTTGTAAGTAGACTATTGCATTTCGTACCAAAATTGCGGTCCGAAGATATTATCCCGGAATAAAAGGCGGAAACAAAAAAAAAAAAAAAAACAGGTGACGAATGCAATGGAAAATGGGGCAATAAACCCAGTGCCATTTTGTACCCTGTCTCTATTCAGACACAGTTCCAAGTGTCGTAAAAATGGCGGAAATGAGAGATTCTGGATGGATTTCTCTTGTTTTGGGATGAGGAAATTCGATTTATGCCAGAGCTAAGTGAGAGTATTTAGGCAGCGCGACTTAAACAAAGTGCTTGTGTCTGCGACATAAGAGGAATCCATGTCTCGACGTCGTTATTTAGAATTAGGAGGCAGATGAAATGAAACGGAAGAATGGCTGCGAAAAAACCCAGATTTTCTGTCTGATTGGAGATGGTTTCTTTTATTGGTCTTATAAATTGATGTGTTGAACTATCAATTCAGTTGCTGGACAAAAGATTTGATAAATATTTTTTTTTATGTACCGTAACTTTCTGAGAATATAAGCAGCTTTCACAAAGTGTTATAATTTGCAGGCGTACTGTTTTGCAAGAAAAAATATCATTATATATATCTAGTATGGGGCCTGATGGCCGAATGGCTAGCGCTCTGGCGTTCGGTACCGCAGGTATCGGGTTCAAACCCCGGCTTTGCCCATGGGTGTTGTAGTGGTTTGAATCCTCTTTAAACCGTAGGTCCCGGTCCTAATAGGAGCGTTGCGGGGGTATTGTTACTCCTCGCCCGTGGCTTACCATCAAGTTACACGCGCCTCCTGGGTAATGCAAAGTGAGTAACATCGGTGCAGCTCTTATGACGAAGATCACGGTTTATATTGAGGGCCTGAATGGCCGAGTGGCTAGCGCTCTGGCACTCGGTACCACAGGTTTCGGGTTCGAATCCCGGCGGTGCCATGGATGTGTGTAGTGGTTCGGAATCCACTTTAAACCGTAGGTCCCGGTCCTAATAGATCGTAGAGCGTTGCGGGGCATTGTTATTCCGCGGCTTATCTTCAAGTTACACGCGCCCTCTGGGTAATGCAAAGTGAGTAACGTCTGTGCAGTGTTTGCCTTAAGGCATCCAAGACTAAGCTGTCTAAGTGTTTGCCAGCTGCATTAGAACAGAATATGATATGATATCATATTCTTCAGAATATGATATACTAATCATATTCTTCTACTGTCATAATCTCCTTATTGTATATTATATAACGTGGTTCATACATCTTATATCGTAATCTCGTATAACATATATCGTATATCTTGTATAACTAAAGAGGGCATATAATTTCAATCTCATATAATCGCAATTTCGTATATCTCGTATCGCATCATATCGTATTTGCATTGTATATCATTTATCGCACAATATCGTATTGTGTTTCGCATATAGTATCGAACCTGAATCCTTTCGTATACATATTGCAGGCATTGCCACTGGACAATGAGTTTGGTACTTTCATGATCAATATTTCACTTAAACATGATCAATATTGCAATAAGTATTAGTAATTATTTATGACATTACTTTAAAAATGACCAATATAGCATATATTAATTGTTATTTATTTTAAGAGGTCAATATTGCAAATAGGATTATTTATTTCGAATGTTCAACATTGTAATAAGGATTGTTAATTATTTTAAATTATTAATATATCAATAAGGATTGTAATTTATTTTAATTTCTATTTAAAAAAATTTCAGTATTGTAAAAAAGTATTTGAGAATATCTTGTGTCTCCTACTTTGAATAAATGCTGTTTCATTTTCTGTAAAATAATAATAATAATACTAATAATAATTCACACAAAGCCGTCTGACAATTAATGCGAGATGCTTTAGGCACTTACTCGCATTCGCCATCGAGTCTTCACGTTTCTGATAGCAATGACTGCAGCAGACGCCATCAGCGCATTCTAACCTAAGCCATCCGCACTCTCACATTACTTGGCAAAGGATTATGCTGAGATGCAATTACTAAGCAGTAATATTGATACAATGTTCTCAAAACGCAATTCTGTAATTCTGTTAATAAATCAAATGCTTTATAGAAAGGAGTATATTTTTTCTGGACAGTCAATGGATGTGTGACGATTGTAAATGAGACAAATCTATTTTTATAAGGAAGAGGAAATATAGCATTTTTTACCATCTGCAAAATAAGAGATTCTGTCTCGACGTCATTATTTAGGTAAACGTGACGCATAAAATCAATGGAAAAAATACTCATAGAAAAAAATATGACTTTCTAGCTGCTTAGAGGTCACTTATTTTATTGCTTTCTATTCATCTTCTTTTTCGGTTCCGTTAATTTACATGAAATTGTAAATAGATAAGGTTAAAAATGCAATAGGAATAACTTTTTATAATAAAAACTTAAAATATTCAGAATTTACGCAACATATGCATATTTTGCGTATATATTTTACGATAAATGAGATAATCAACATAAATGAATGAGACGAGTTGCAATAAGGAATGTGCAATGTGCAATAATAAAATCAATTCTGTAAAATCAGTCAACGTGTTTATTTTATATACAGGGTGATTATAATTAAAGTCCCACTTTCAAAATACTGTAAAAAAGAAACACTCGTCACAATAAATTCAAATTCAAACTGGAGATATTTGAGAAAGGGGTAAACGATACGGCATCAAACAAATTTCAATAGATGGCACTGTAAACGGCATAAAGAAAATGAATATTTTGAATCGAAATGACAACGTATTTGGCATGAGTTGAGCATTAAACCAACTATAGTGTTTAATGTGCTTGATTGTTTCGGCTTTTTGACGGATAAAATGATTTCCAAGCCATTCAATAGTTGCGATATTGTAAGTGGAAAGCCCAACCACCACGTTTCCATACCATACAATTTAAACCTCCTTCAAGTATCTTCAGTTCAAATTTGAACTCATTGTGACGAGTGGTTCTTTTTTTTACAGCATTTTGAAAGTGGGTTTAATTATAAAAAAAAGGTTTTTTTTTATTTCAAACTGATATAAATTTTTAAAGGGCATCGAAGCTTTTTAATACGCTTTTATTAGTTTCACCTGTATGTTTGTTTGTATGTATGTAACTGACTCTTTGGAGTCGATTTTGCTCTACTTTAAGCAATTAGATTTAATTTAAACGTTGTAGACCTAACAAGGACCGACAACACTAAAATATTTTGATAATTTTACTATCTCATCATGATTAGGATCGCCGGGATTAGTGATTAATGCACAAAGCCTTTGAAAAGTCATCTTGATCGGCGATCATTTTTCCCTTTGGAGATGTGTTTCTACCATACACCCTATTTAAGCTGCAAAAAACATTTACAGACATCTTTCGGACATTCAAACCTACGTGGGACTGCGGCACAACGGATAACCCGCCTGACTACAGATTAGGAGATTCCCTGTTCGAATCCTGGCTGGCTCGACCTGTTCGCATTTAGCCTTTGTTTTACTCGCAATTAAATTATTGTAGGAACCAGTCCTCATCTCCAGTCCGGGATCTCATTTAAATATTATAGTTTAAAAACACTAAAAAAACACGCTTTTAGAATTAATCAAACTAAAAGTAAAAAATAAATTAATAGTTTAAAAAAAAATAATAAAACACGCTTTTAGAGTTAATCAATCTAAAAAGTAAAAAATAATTGTTAACATAGGGATAAAATGACTGACGAGAAAATGAATGTGACTGTTCTAAAAGCGTGGGGTGCTTTGTATGACATTTTTAAACTAACTCTGCATTTCGGAATGAAACTAGTGAAAATTATAACGATTGATATTGAGCACCCCACGCTTTTAGAACAGTAACATCCATTTTCTCGTCAGTCATTTTATTCTTATGTTAACAGTTATTTTTTTTTTTTTTTTAAGTTTGATAAAATACAGGGTGAGATATCAGTTACAGGGATTAAATATATATGTACTACTTCTTCGTGATTGGCATAACATCCCCATGCAGAGCCAAAACCGTCTCTGATTGCTGGCAGATTTTGAGACAGGAGATGTCTTCTTTTTACAGGACAGAGTTGCTAACCCAACGCAAAATATATGTGAGTTTGATCAAGTAGTTAATACTGTATAATTTTTTTTATAGTTATCTATTATTGATATTTGAAAATTGTAACAGGTTCAGCGTTACTAGAAATGCACTAAGGAAGGACATGTTACTGTTTTTCATAGCCAATAGTGGGGATTAGGAGTCAGAGTCCTTTCAAGCTAGTCGCTGGAGTCAAGCGACTAGGCTTTCTGGCGTTATCGAACTCATCGTGTCCATTAAAATCTTTTCAGACTTTGTTATTTATATGCAAATTCTGTTCTTATTTGAAACTTCAACACCGGGTCGTTTGAATCTTCAATATAAAAAATAATTAATAATTATACTATGAGTTCCTTCTTTTTTTTATTTTGTATTGTATTTCAATAACTTATTTTTATATTTAGGAAACCGTACATTTATATATTTAAAAAAATATCAAATATTTTAATTTATTTTTATCTTCACTCTTTTCATATAAAATGTAACTTAAGATATTATAGACAGCATCAAAAATTGATTAAATTGCTTTTACTCTTTATTTACATTTTGTTTAAATAAACAAAATTTAGTTCTTTCTCCGAAAAGTACTAAATACTAAATAATACTAAAATAAAAGTAATTGGATGAGCTGATATACAGTCTACCATCAAAACGTAGAATTTAATGTAAGAACAAAATGCATAACAGCAATCTTAAAAAATAAAAAAAGAATACTAAAACCATTTTCTGTTCGTCATAAATCTCCTTTTCACTTTTGAATAAAATTATCTTTGATTTCACCAGACGAGTTTTTAGGACAACCTTATATTATTTAATTACATAATTATATAAATATTGATTCGTGAAAGAAATTTGAATAAATATTGTGTATAAAAAGTTCATGAAAGTAATTAAAAATATTATGTATAAAAAAGCACGCGAAAGAAATTTGAATAAATATTGTGTATAAAAGAAGCTCATGAAAGTAATTTAAAATATTATGTATAAAAAAGCACGCGAAAGAAATTTAAATAAACCAATAATAAAAGTTAAAAGTGCTCAAGGATACAAAAATTGATAAAAAACGATAACCTCAGCTCTCAGAAACAATACCCAGAATTTCATGGGTAAAAATACTTAATAATAATATGCTTAATAATGAAACATTGTATTAAATAAGCAATATTAAGCTTACATTAAATTAATAACATTGACTGTTGAGATTAAATTTATAACGGTTGGCCTGATAATATAGTGGATATCTGCACTACGGACGCCGTCATGCTAGTCTTCGTGATTATATTGGGGGTGGACATAATATATCTTTAGACCAGAAAGTCTTTGAAGAAGTGGAAAATACAATCTCCTCCTATATTTCGGCCTGATAGCAATTGGGTAGAGCTCAGGCCTTTGGTACCACAGGATTCAGGTACGAATCCTGAAGGTGGCATGGATGTTTATTTGTTGTTCGGGATTCACGTTACCTGTAGGTTCCGGTAAAATTAGTCTAAAAGTGTGCAAAAAACGACGGTAAGAGCAACTAAACAAACCTTAAATGTTACTTTTAAGGGTGGGGCATGAATGGACGATTAGCTAGCGCTTTTTGGCGCTCGGTGACACAGGTTTTGGATTCGAGTCCCGACGGTGCCATGGATGTTTGCAGTGGTTCGGAATCCACTTTAAACCGTAGGTCCTTATCTAACAGGATCGTAGAGCGTTGAGGCGGTATTGTTAATCCGCGTCCGTAGCTTATCTTCAAGCAACACGCACCTCCTGGGTAGTGCTAAGTGTTGTAACGTCGGTGCATCACTTGCCTTAAGGCATAAAGACAATTGTCTAGGTTTTCCCACTGCAGTAGAACGAAAAACCTTTAAGGGTTACCGTTTATAATTGTGTCTTAAAATGTGAATGTATCTCTTCCGTGCTGCATTCTGTGAAACGCTGGATGTGCTACATGTCTTTTTTTTTTTTTTTTTCTAATGGCAAATTACCATAAGCCAAAATGTCCATCAATCGAAAAAAAAAAAACAACATCTAAGTAAACATCGTGTACTTGCCTATTCTTATTCTTTTCGTTTATTGTAAGTTCTATAAAAATTTCATATCCAATATTCATCTCTGAAATCTAACATGGCATTTACAATATAAAATTCAAAACCATTTTATATAAAAAAGAATATCATATTTTCTTTCGCCTCAAGGATTGCAACTCTGTCTTAAAACTCTACGGAGCTTGAAAATCTGTATTCTGTCTGCATTTATCTTATATCATGTAACAAAGTACATTTATCTTCTATGATGTCTAGTACCTGACCTTAAGTCTTTTCGTGTCTGATCCGTCTTTCAGATAAAATGCTATGTCTTATTTAATTATTTTAAACGTTTGTAATAAATGACTAGTTTGTGATAACAGCCCATTTTAAAATCATTCTTTATTTAAAGTATGTGATTCAGTACTTTATTTATTTATATACTTGGTTTGTTTACTTTGCGATTTGGACACAAGTACTACAGTATTCACGATCTTTTAGTAATCAACTGCTATTTTGAGTTAAGTTAATTGCAAAGCACATTAATGTCCCACATAAAATCAACAACAACAACGCTTTGGAGGGATCCTTATTCTAATGAAACTGATCGATTCCGCTCTATCAATGCAAACAGGAAGTGAAACCACTATAAGATCTTGCTACATTTACTCTCATATAAGAAATTTAGTTTAAAAATACTTTAGAAGAAATGAATGTATAATTAACACTAAAACAAATATAACTATTATGTAAATGTTTTTAAAAGTTTGAAAGAGACTAGTGCATATGTAAACTGTATAATCGTATAGTCGATATGGTATACTGTATAGTCGACTGTAGCAAGACGGCGAGTGTGGCATGTCCGAAATAAAAGTAATTGGTTCCAAATTAAGCAGAAATCGGTATATAACATTATGGGGCAGCATGTCTGATGAGAAGGAGAATAAGGTGCGATCCTCCCAGATGCCACTTGTTAGAACCGACATAGAAATGATGCCGTTAGTCTGCGTGTACTCGCAGGACGGCCTAATAATTTAACATTAATAAAAAACAATTAAAATAAATACGAAAATTAATACTAAAACAAACAACTAATTTAATTTTAATGAATACTAATATACACTCAAGTGACAAAAGACATGGGATAGCAATATGCAAATTTTCAGATGGCAGTAGCATCGCGTAGAACAGGTATAAATGCGCAGTCCTTTCTCAGAGCTTTCATTTCTGTTCAAGTTATTCATGTGAAGAGGTTTTGACGTGATGATGACCGCACGACGGAATTAACAGACTTTGAACGCTGAATGTTAGTTGGAGCTAGACGCATGGGTCATGCCATTTCGGAAATCGTTAGGGAATTCAACATTCCCAGATCCACTGTGTCAAGAGTGTGCCGAGAGTATGAAATTTCAGGCATAACATCCCACCATGGACAGCGCAGTGGTCGACCGCCTGCACTTAACGACCGAGACCGGCGACGTCTGCAAAGAGTCGTAAATTCTAACAGACAAGCAACACTGCGTCAAATAACCGCAGAAATCAATGTGGGACGTACAAGGGACTTGTCTGTTAGAACTGTGCGGAGAAATTTGGCTTTCTTGGGCTATTCCAGCAGAAGACCGACTCGAGTGCCTTTACTGACAGAACGACATCGCTTGCAGCGACTCTCGTAGGCACGTGAGCATATCGGTTGGTCCCTAGATGAATAGAAAACCGTGGCCTGGTCCGATGAGTCACGATTTCAGTTGGTAAGAGCTGATGGTAGGGTTCGAGTGTGGCGCAGACCCCACGAAGCCATGGACCCAAACTGTCAGCAAGGCACTGTTCAAGCTGGTGGTGGCTCCGTAATGGTGTGGGCTGTTTTTCATGGCATGGACTTGGTCCTCTGGTGCGACTGGACCGAACATTGACTGGAAAATGCTTATGTTCAGCTGCTCGGAGATCACTTGCAGCCATTCATGGACTTCATGTACCCAAACAACGATGGGATTTTTATGGATGACAATGCGCCTAGTCACCGGGCCACAACTGTTCGCGATTGGTTTGAAGAACATTCTGGACAATTCCAACGAATGATCTGGCCACCTAGATCGCCCGACATGAATCCCATCGAGCATTTATGGGACATCATCGAGAGGAGTCTGTTCGTGCCCAAAATCCTGCACCATCAACGCTTTCACAATTATGGACGTCTATCGAGACAGCATGGCTCAATATTCCTGCAGAAGATTTCCAACGACTTGTTGAGTCCATGCCACGTCGAGTTGCTGCACTTCGCCGGGCGAAAGGAGGGCCGACACTATATTAAGAGGTATCCCATGACTTTTGTCACTTCAGTGTACAATGATTACATTTAAATTTAGATTTTTACAGGATTTTAAATTGGCACTTAAAACAGAATTAATAAAAAATATTTATAGAGAAATAATCATCTTTTTTTTTTTCTCATACCTTAAGCGAAATATTCTATCTGTGTGTAGGCAAGGCAAATTAACAGTTGACTCAAAACATATCTAAAACGTGGTCGCAGCAAACATGGCGATGGATATAGATTATCCATGTAGTCTGTCTCGCAGCAAAAAATTAGTGGCCAGGCCCACGCCCGGTTCCAGACAGTTCTCTCTCTCCTTCTCTCTCAACGGGGTCTACCTTTCTTCCCAGAAAACTCAAAGGGGTCTTCTTTCACCCCACCAAACTGACCGGTTTTCTTTTGACCTCACCGTGGGTACGGCGTCATCTACTACTCCTGGATTCATCAAAAAAAAAGGAAATATACCTTTGACTACACACAATAGGATAATTACAAGTTACAACACCACTCTTGATAGCGTTCGTTAAAAATTACGATGGTACACTTTCATGTCCATAATTTCCAATCTGTAAAGGAACAACTGACTCTGTACAGTTATATGGTGTATTACTAGTCATAACTATCTACTAAATTACAAAAGATCTATCCTAATTGTTAGTAATTAGTTCCAAGTGAATGTTAATAATAGAATAAGGTGCGATCCTCTCAGATGCCACTGTTGAGAGCGTTTGTTAAAAATTACAATGGCAAAATTTCATGGACATAATTTCCAACCTGTATATGAACATCTCAGCTCTGGTCATAGTGATATGGTGTATTACTTGTAATAAAGACCTAATAAATTACTAACGAACTATTTTAATTACTATTAATAAGTTTTCAGTAAGTAAAAGTTAAGTTGAATCAGAAGGTTGATAGATTGTTTAACAAAATTCTTTATTTTAATTGTTCAGAAAATTCTTTACTAATGTCAATCCAATTAGTTACATGATTATTTTCTACAAACAATTCTACAATACAATCTGGAAAAATTCCAAATGCCATTTTGTCCTTTTTAATATAGTATAACGAACACTTTTAAATAATACAATAATTACACTTGTGAATGACTTGTAACTGTCTAGCTTCCACCAACAAGAATAAACAAAAAAAAAAATTCCAAGATATTATTTGTATAACTGTAAACAAGTATCTTAGCTCTCAACAGTTATCGTTAACTCTAATTTATTACAATAGTAACAATTATTTTTTTATTATTACAAAAAGCAGCAATTAAGAGTTAATTTTAACGTTTAACTCTAATTGTTACTGTTGTGTGGCAGGAAATGGTGTTGGGTTTTGAAGGCCTATTGACCTATTAACCGCATGCCAGCGATTGATTGTTTATAATAATCTAAGTGCCTAATGATATCAACGATTGATCGGCTTTATTAACATTTTCCGTCCATACAAGGTTCGAACATTTCACAACAGATATTTCATGGTACGTACGTATTAACCGCATGTCAGCGATTGATGATCGGCATGAATCAATATCAACGATCGATATTAACATTTTCCACCAATACAACATTTGAATATTTTTTTAAATTTTGAGCCTTTTCTAATTAAATACTTTAAGGTATTCACATATTATTCGCATGTTAGTGATTGATAGTTTGTAAAAATTTCAGGGCGTATTAACATTTTCCGACCGAACAACATTCGAATGTTTCAATATTTTAACATCTTCTACAACGAACATTTTCAACCCGAAACAAACTTGATTTGCCATTGGCCAATGGTAATCAATAGATGGCATGTTGTTAGAAAGGAAATTGTGTTCAATTAATAGGTTAAACTGCCAAATGGTTTATATGCGACAGTTTGTGAGAAACGTATTGTGTTAGATTATATTTTGAAGAACTCTTTCCTTCAACAACATGACAATTATGGGAAGTATTCTTGCATAATACCTATGGTGCTCAATCAATGCAAACAGCGACTATTGTTGTTAATTGTTGCATGTTTTTGATTGACACGTTATATTACGTTGTTTTTCACATGTTTCATGCTGTAATTATATGCTGTTTCCCAAACTAATAGAATATTGAACGATTCTATTATTTTATGATTTATTTGAAACAAATTAGTAATAATTTTAAGTTTTATGCCAAAAAGTCATCAAGTTATTCTGATAATATATCGTCAGATACCACATATTAATTCATATTACGACTATATGAATTTTTAAATGACTAAAGATACTAATTAACTCTCTGGCACTACAGCCTATGTCACGGCCGAGGTCGTCAGCCTACTGGTAGATTTCGAGACATGAGATGTTTTCTTTTACAAGGTAGGCTTTTCAGCCATACACTCAACGCTCTACAATCACATTAGACAGGACCTATGGGTTAAAGTGAATTCCGAACCACTAAAAACATCCATGACCCTGCCAAGACTTGAACCCGAAACCTGTTTCCCCGAGAACCGGAGCGCAATAAAGATTCTTCTTCTTTTTCATTGCCGTAACAGCGTCGTGGTTAGTCAAAGCCGTCTGCCTACTGGTAGATTTCGAGACAGGGTTTTTCTTTTACAGGGTAGGGTTGTCAGCAATACGACCAACGCCCTACAGTTATATTAGACCGGTAGCTATCGAATTAATAAAGATACTACTTACCATAAAAACAGAAATACGTTATATGAAATTCATATATGAATATAATGTTATGGGGAAGTTCAAATCACTATATATTTTATTTCCTAAATATTACTTTAAATTCTTGAGTGCTGCAGTTTAAATTGGAAATAACCTTTTGATATATCTTCTTTTTATAACTGTAAAATTAAATCGGAAACAAATTTGTGTTATTATATTTCACTTGTCTGTATTCTGAAGCTCAGATGCCATGGTTCTGCATTCATTTCTGTGTCCTTTCCAACGTAGTAAACGCAGCAATTTCTTCTGAAAGAAAATACCCCAAAAATATTCAGAGAGAGACAGAGAAAGAGAGAAGACTATAAAAATTGGGTGGCTTATTGAATTCTTTTAACGGTCTTTCCGAGGAAAATGAAACCAACCATGGAAACCGTATTATTGTGTCACAATGTTATCGCGATAAGATCTTATAAGAGTATATAAACTGTCGCTATATTGAAGTTGCGTTTATTTTATTGCTAAATTGAAATCTACACAATGTCAGGTATTTGGCAACTAAAAAATAGTGAATGATGAAAAGAGATACATGTTTTTGAGAATTAAACAAAAAAATGTTTGTACAGTTTTATATATTTTATTTGAAAGTTTTGTTAAAAACCTGAACTAAAAGTACTATAATACATTTACATTTTATGTATTTTTATTTTCTTGATATAGTCTTAAAACAGGGGGTTTTTCTTTACAAATTTCGAATACAACGAACAGATTGTTATGTTTTAAAGTATATTTTTGACATTTTTTTTAATATTTTAACAAAAATGTTCTATTATTTAAATCGGTGCATTTTCATTTACTAATGTTATTTATTATTTAAGTATTAAGAGAAAGTAATAAAATATTTTACTATTTAAGTATTAAAATGTTATAATATTTAAGTATCAAGATGCATTAAAATATACAATTTAAATATTAAGAGATAATATTATAATGTTCTATTATTTACGTATTAACAATTAGTATTAAAATGTTCTATTATTGAAGTATTAAGATATAGCACAGAGTTGTCCCTGCTATTTAAGTAAAGGATCAAGTATAAAGTTGTTCTGTTACTAAAGTATTTATAAATAGTATTAAAATGCTCTTCTATTTAAGCATATTAAAATATACTATTAAAGATTTGTAACTTGATGTTATAAGTTTATGGGATTATTTATTTTGCAAGATATAGTACATAGGTAAGAAAATGCAAAAAAAATGATATTTTTTTCACATAAAAACATCAACATAAGGATATTGTCAATCAAAATTTCGATAAGATTTTGTCGTAATTATTTGCGGTCAGCAGTTACAAGTTCGATTCCCGAAAACTCATGTCCCCGACCAGGGAAACATGCTTACGAACAATATAGAAAACACTAATGTTTATAGAAAAATTGAGAATAGAAAAATAGATTAATTGACCCTAAAGCACATTTGAGATTTGGTTTGGTTTTGTCGCTCTGAGGTCATTCTGGGCCACTTTAGGCTAATATACCCCAGAATCTGCAGTTTAAAATGGATTCCGAACCACTCACAAACATCCATACGTTCACCAGGATTCTTGATCCAGAAGCTTATAATACCAAAAAATGGTCAGAGCGCTACCCAATTTGACCATCAGAAGGGGGCGAATACGTTTTTAGATGTAACCGACGAATTAAGTGTATAGGCTTCCCAAAGATTTATCCTGTATAAAGCTGAATGCGTTACAAAAATCTGCTACCAAACATTATAATAATTCAATAAAAAGTAAAAATAAATAAAAGAGTAAAAAAACTCGTATATTTATAAAATCATTAAAGTTTTAAACTTTTTTTAATTATTTTATAAGCGGCCTGATGGCTAATTGGCTAGTGTTCTGGCCTTTGGTATCACAGGCTTGGTTCGAATCTTGACAGTGATATGGATATTTGCTAATGGTTCGAATCCACGTTAAACTGTAGGTCCCAATCTAATTAGCCTAAAGTGTACACAAAATGACTGTAGAGCGACAGACCAAATTAAACCCTTAAAAAAACGTTACTAGTAATACAATTATTTTATGGGAATAAAAAAATATTACTTAAAATATATAGCAAATTGTTTTTATTTTCAATTTACGTATGCTGGATAAGATTTTACTAGACAAAATTATGCGAGACTTGGTATTTAAAAATTCCACATTAGCGAGAGAGAAAAACTAAAATGTAGGTGCAAGTTTTTGTTTTTCAGGTAAGTTAAGGCATCTGTAAAAATTCTTTAGGAAGTCCGAAGGCATCGGCGCACTAATTCTTCTCCAGACTTCTTAAACTTTGTTTTAGTGGGCCTTGGGAGGAATTTCGTCTTTTAGAGGATTATTCTTGACTAGACAGAAACCAATACATGATTGGGAGGATTAAAGAGGAAGAAAACTGTAAAGGTAGACATCTTATTTACACTTTATGTCTGGAAGTACAATTTCAATTGAAACTGTTGATTTAATTCCTTTATATCTTCAGTAGTTTATATTCTTCAACATATACTTGATATATAAGTCTTTATATTTCAAACAAATAAATAGATTGT